>JBBPLQ010000556.1:0-18902 GCA_038089855.1 Royoungia palumana
AAAGGTAAGATCTCTCATACTGTATATCATAGGCCAATATTGAGTACTCCTTCTTTCAGGTGCTACTTCCTTTGAGCATCTCAGGACTATCAATGGCCAGCTTCATGACTCCTTCAAAGAGGCCTGTCGTGCACATGGTCTCTTGCAGGATGACAGAGAATGGCTGTTGTGTCTTCAGGAGGCTGCTCATTTCAACATGGGCAATCAACTACGTCGTCTCTTTGTCATCATCCTGGTCCATTGCTCTCCTGTAGACCCTCATCACCTATGGGAAGCATCCAAGGAGAGCCTTTGTGATGATTTGCAACATCATCTCATTCACTCTCTCAATATCCCACAGCCTACTCAGGACCAGGTCTTTGACTATGGCTTGCATCTCATAGCCAAAAGTCTCAGAAGACATGGCAAGCGTTTGGAGGACTATCCATCCATGCCCAGGCCACACCATGTTTGGGAGGAATACCAAGGAAACCAGCTCATCAATGAGCAAAGAGCATATGACATGCAGGCCCAGCAAGCCTTTGTGGATGCAGGTCTCCCTACCTTGAACCCTCAGCAGAGAGCTCTCTATGATGCTGTCATCAACAGTGTCACCAATGCCTTGGGTTCCATGTTGTTCATTCACAGTGGTGGTGGCTGTGGAAAGACCTATCTGGCAAAGCTCATTGCTTCTGCTGTTCGTGCAAGAGGTCAGATTGCCCTTTGTGTTGCATCCACTGGCTTGGCTTCTCTCCTTCTCCCTGGTGGTCGCACTGCCCATTCACGTTTCAAGATCCCCATTCCCTGTCATGAGCAGAGCACTTGCAACATCAAAAAGGATGATCTCAATCATGAGCTTCTTCAGCAGACTTCCCTCATCATCTGGGATGAAGTGGGTGCTCAACATCATCATGTTGTTGGCTCTGTGGATCGTACTCTCAGGGATCTTCTCAACAGAGATCAGCCTTTTGGTGGTATCACTGTTCTCTTCAGTGGTGACTTCAGACAGATCCTCCCTGTCATTCAACATGGCTCAAGGGTCCAGATTGTCCCTGCCACTCTCACCCATTCCAATCTCTGGGCCAATATGGCTGTCCACTATCTTCTCCAGAACATGCGTCTTGGCCAGGATCCTGAATCTGATCAATGGGCACAACAGTTGCTTCACATTGGTGTCACTCCTGGTGATCTCTCCCTTCCTCATCATATGCGCTCTGGTGATGACTTGCAATCCCTCATTGATGCAATCTACTCTCAGCTCCTTGCTGCAGATCAACCTTTGGATGATCAGTACTTCTTGGATCGTACCATTCTTGCTCCCAGGAATGTGGAGGTTCATAACATCAACTCTGTGGTCCTCAACTCTGTGGCTCCTCATCAGAAGGTGACCTATCTCAGTGCTGACTCTGTCACTGACAGAGAATATGACTATGTTCAGCCTGAGGTTCTTCATACCTTCAATCCCTCTGGCTTTCCCCTTCACAAGCTGGAGCTCAAGGACGGTGCCCCACTCATGTTGTTGAGGAACCTTGATCCTGTCCATGGTCTCTATAATGGCACTCGCTTGAGACTTATCAGATCTACTCGCCGTATCCTTGAGTGTCGCATCTTGGGTGGCACTCACAATGACAATGTGGTCTTTATCCCTCGCATGGCTTTGGATTGTGGCCAAGATGATTCCCCTGTCCCATTTCGTCGCTTGCAGTTTCCTGTCCATCTGGCCTATTCAATGACCATCAACAAATCTCAAGGTCAATCACTCAATCATGTTGGTATCAACCTGACTTCTCCTGTTTTCTCTCATGGTCAACTCTATGTGGCCCTGTCACGTTGTACTCATCCCAGAAACATCAAGGTTCTTTTTCCTTCTGATCCAGACAATGATCAATCTACCAAAGTCACAAATGTGGTTTGGAATGAAGTATTTAGGAACTTGCAAATATGATTTGTAATCATCATATCCCATTTGTCTTTCAATATATATCCTTTACTTCCCAAATCCTTTACTTCTCAAATCCTTTACTAACCAAAAAAACTTAACCCACTGAGGCAACGACTCAGATGAATGCCTCATCATCATAAAGTTAGCGGAGAACGGCGTGGGAGAGTGGTGTGACAAAACTTATCCAATGCTTATTTTGCATATTTCAGTTGTGTCGCTTGATGCCATGTGTTTTTCCTTTTTTGGATGAAAAAACCATGTGGCATGTCACTTGAAGCAATGACTGGTCCCAAGACGGACCACCCAATTATTATACTACTACTGTTCCATCCACCTGAACCATGCACCCACACACATCCCACGACAGACTCAAGGACAACACCAGAAGACCCTGGGGATGCGACGGATGATGACAACCATCCTGATGCATCCACAGAGCCACCTGACACAGCTGAGAGAGGCTGCAGAGTGCGCCATACCACCAGAGAGGCAAAGCCGTCAGTCCAGGCGGTTACCACAGGTCCCAGGGGTGTCCCACAGGCCATAGGAACTGGTGCGTCGACGAAACGAATGTGTCGAGTCGACTTATGGGTCGAGAAGACCAGATCCAGGTGCAGGAGATGAAGGTCGACTGTGGTGTCGACCCAGACTGCCAGAGCAATGGAACTGCCATCCACCACGACCAGGAACTACCTGAAGATGTCAGTAATGAGTGCGTCGACGAACCGAATGCATCGAACTTACTTATAGGTCATGGATGGCAGATCCAGGTCCCAGAGCTGAAGGACAACGTTGGAGGCAGTTGGAGCTGTAAAATCAATGGAGCAGGTAACCATCGTGATGAGGAACATCCTAAGAACGTCAGGAATGAGTGTGGCATCGAAACAAATGCACTAGCTCGAGTCCTGGATCCAAGAGGGCTAGAGGAGGTACTGGAGGTGAAATGCGATGTTGATGATGAGTTGGGGCACTGAAATGGTGTCCACAGTGTCTAGGGATGTCCCAAAGGCCATGGGAACTGGCACATCGATGAAATGAACATGTCGAGCCAAGTTATAGGTTGAGGCAGGCAGATCCAGGTGCCAGAGGCAAAGATCGACGATGGTGTCGATCCGGACTTCCAGAGCGACAGAGAAGGTGTCCATAACAACCAGGATCGTCCTAGGAACATTAGAAACGAGCGCATTGAAGAAACGAACGCACCGGCTTGAAATCCAGAACCAAGAGTCCAGGGGGAGGTCCCAGAGCCAAAGGACAATGTTGGAGCTGTAAGACTGATGGAGCTGGTGTCCATAGCAACTAGGATCGACCTAGAGACGTTAGAAACGAGTGCGTCAATGAAATGAATGCACCAAATCGAGATCCTGGGCCAGGAAGCCATTTACAGGTCCTAGAGGCATTGGGTGACATCAAGGATGATTCGGAGCACTGAAACTGTGCCAACATCATCCATACAAATGGGATAGGGTGTCGGATGGATGGCACAACGAGCGGCACACGCTGTGACTCGATACCAGTTGAAACATGACTACTAGCTAAAAAGCAGACAGGTCAGCACGAACAGCAAAACTGCAATACAACACACGTACCTAGGCCGCCCACATTATTAGGGAAGCACTCCAAGCATCCTACCAAGCCCACAAACAATCTGCGTCGACGTGGCAAGCTCAAGTCACAATCTAAAGACATCACTACACAGTGTGGGAGGAAACTCACTCACCACTTCACCAGATCACATCAGGGTGGAATCAGACCATTTGGAGTGACTACATAGTTTGTATAGGGACTGGATAAGGTGTAGAACTGACTCCAAGAGACAAGATGCGAAGATGATGGAGCTAGAGCCCATTGAAGTCGATCTGCATGCACTGGTGAGTCACAACCTTCCTTATTTGGACATTGCCACAGTGTGGACGCTACTGTATGGCCAGCCTTTCTCTACTTTTGATTGTAATACTATTGATATAGATATCTCAAATGCCTCTGAGTACATGTTCTCTACTAACCCCCAAAAAATTAATCTAATGAGGCAATGACTCAGGTGAACGGCTAGTTATTTAATAGTGGGTCTCAAAGTAGACTCGTGACCAGCCCATCCAAAAGAGGCAAACTGACAAGCAGCCAAGCCGTCGATAGACGGACTGGTACATTTGGTTGTGGTGCAAAGGAGGTGAGCAGCTTCTCACGACAACATGACTGCCATGTCCCTTTTGGGACCTATCTTCTTGATAAGGTATCCCAGCCTGTAGTCACCATAGGATAACTGGTTATCATATTAGATAAGTTATCTGCTAAACCTTGCTCGTTGATCATTGAAAGGCTTCCCTGACCAGAATCCAAACACGATGGAACCTGACAATGCCATTCAAGTGGACAGTCCACAATATACTCATAATGAACAATTTCAAAAAGTATTGAAGATCCTTCGAGATGGCCACATATCACTACTTGACTTTCTACATCACATCGTGCAGTCAGAAAAGGCTGAGTTTGTAACATATCAAGACCAATTCTACGCTGATCTATCTGAGAAGCAAACCAGGCTCCTAGACTACATGCTTGAGGACAAACGAGGCCATGCTGTTATCTCTACATGGATGGAGCCACATGTGATCAAGCTGGTCTTGGACAAGATCATGAAGGAAATGGATGATATCAAGACTGCTCTTATGTGGATGATCAACACCACCACCCCAGACAACCTGCTTACATGGGATATTGATTTAGTTATTGGCCTGCTTGTTGATAGCCATGCCCCAGTCCTTGATCACCTGCTAACAGTTGCTGCTCAGACAAAACGTGCTAAGGAGAATAACAGAGATAAATTGTGTATCACAGTACACATGTAAACCTTATATATGCTTCAAATGCATTGATTTTATAAGGTGTGCAATGTCATCATAGCCCAGTTGGCAAAGGAATGATCACAGTACGCTCTGTACTTTGCAATTCTATTCTGTTACAAATGTCTCAAATCTCATACCATTTCCTATGACCAAGTCCATTCCTTTCCCAATGCTTCACAAACCAACTAAACCATATGTCGTTCCTTTACACAAGTGTCTAGATGACACAATCTCCAAATCCTCATGAAACAACACCCAAATCAATAGGATGATGTGTAGTAGTCTGATCAAGAGTGACTAGCTCTGAGGAGATTGTTTGAGTGGAAAAGACAAGTGAATTAAACTGAGGAGAGTATGCTACTACATGAGGTTTATATAGTGTCCACTGTGTGTGGTCATATTTACGATAGTACACTAGAAAAGAAGGTCATACGATACTTAGTATCTAATTGTCATTGGATGATAAGTAAAATGAATGATATCATAGATAAGGCACTGCCTTGGAATGGAAGAGAAGTTTTGGAAGCATGTTGGATCATATCCGATTGGTGGAATATATATGGGGCTGTGTAAATGTGGCAGCCAATAGGAATAGTTTCCGAGCATAGGTTTGGCATGAGGCATAAAGAATCTAGAACAAGTCTGGATAAAATGTGGGGGGAACGACATAGCGTTCTTGAGGAATGAAGACTTGTTGATAAGATAAGATAGGGTTAGATGGCATAAAGACAGGGGTTGAAGATAGGGGTTTAGGAGCGTTCGTAACACCTCATGTCAAACCTATACAGGATTCAACCCATGATTGGCTGCCACATATCAAGGCACCGATTAAAGATCTATCTCCATATGGATACATTAACCCTATGCCCTATGGTTCCATTCCATCAACACATGTCATGCTTCTCTTCCATATGATACACCACAAGGCTATGCCTTATTTATGACATCGTTACATTTTTCCCTATTGTCCAATCATATGTTTATCTTGACACAACTTTCTGGAACTACCTAAATAAATACAAAAATATAGAGTAGTATAAATCCCTGAGCTGTACTTCAATAGTCCTCAGTTTAATCAACTTGTATCTTCCTCTCATACAATCATCCTAAGCTCATAAGCTCATTCTCTTTTTAACTACACAACCACTCAAATTTGAGAGTTGTCTCATTGGCTCTGTCATGCAGCATGCCGGAAAATGCCTTGAGAACACTGGACAATACCCATTGTGTACTTCCATGATAGACAAGAGCTCAATTGCCAGCAATATCGCAGTTGTCAATGACATTTACACCAATCAACTCAAGATATCGCATGATCAACTGGTTGATCAAGCTGTCCCTAGCATCAATGATCAATCAACAAATACATGCATTCGAGCAGTGAAAGCTCTGCGAATGAAGGATGTGAACCCATTCATGCAGCTGCAATTCTTACAACTTGGCTTCAGTTTGTTTCACCTATGCATGAACCTCATATGGGCACTGTTACATGTCCATCGGGGATCAATTCATCAAGTTGGGAGCCTTTTTTTTTTCAGGTCCTCGATCAGACACAACTTGGATGTGAGCATCCTGATTACCATGCGCTGATATTGACACTCCTTCAGATTCTCGATAGGATAATTCTTGATGCATGGAAGGTTGAATGTGGTTACCCATTGCTTGTTGCATTTGCTGGGTCCAACCCTACTATGGAAGATCTACTATGGATAGCTAACAATGTCATTGAGAAACATGCCTCTGTCGTGCCACACCCAAGTCAAAGGCATAATCGAAAGGCAAAGAGAGCCAGGACAAGCCTGGGCAAATCTGAACAACAAGCATCCTGTATCAATGACACAGCACAGCACAACCTCCGTCTCCTCACTCGGGATCTACTCTATGTCCTAGAGCTCACCAAGGCCATTCCAGATGGTGATTTCGGTTGTGTTGAGGATATTCTTGGCAACCTTGCGATGGTGTTCTGCAGTGCAGGTTCAAACAACTACTTGACTGAAATTCTGCATTGGATCTACAATATGAAGAACATATGGACTCCAAGATTCAGGTAAGTAGAAATGTACACTTGTATTTGCTTATTCAAATGATAAAAGCAGAGAGATCATGCAAGATAACATGCTCATCAACATGATTGGTCTTGAGGGTCATTGGATGCCGATTGACTTAAACATCGAGCATCTTATTAAGTTTCTCAAGGTAAAATTCATAGACAAATATGCTATGAATAATTGATATCTGTATCTCAACAGACATTTTCACATCCAAGGGAGTCTATGTGTCGTGGGACTGCTTAGGTGATATCTCAGCATCCATTGACCTCTTACAGAACATTCACAAGCAAGTTGTTCATGCTCTCAAAACAACATACCATGGAATCATGCACTTTGATCCCGATGTGTTGGCATCAGTCAACAAGATCATACAAGGTTGGAGAATTGGAGCTACATGTTTTCACACCAGACCAACCAGAAAACTCCTCAAATAGACCAGTTGTTGATGTATTGGTGGTCAGAGAGCAGAAACTGAAGTCCTCTACATTAGCAATGTTCAACAGAAATGTTAGGGGGATGCTGGTGGGCTGAGGGTTTGATGTCAAGGAAGACGAGATGCTGCCCACAAACTTCAACTTTTCCAAGGAGCATGAAGAACTTTAGCCATACAGTAGCATTAATCGAGGTTGTAAAGTTTACATGGTGTTACGACAACCCTGGGTAGGGACTGGCATTAACTCAATCGCTCAGGGGTTCTGACACTTCTGATGAAAATAGGGGCCCCAAAGGTTCCAAGATAGGGGTCCCGAAGGTTCTGAAAATAGGGGCTCTTGCTGAGTAGCAGGAGTCGAAGGTTCAAGGGCAGAGTATCCTTCCTAGAGGAGTCTTCAAGGTTCAAAGGTTTCAGAGAGGGGTCCTCCTGAGAGGGAGGGTTCAGAGGATGTCAGTGGTTGAGTACAGTAGATTGAGTAGATCTAAGCTGGGGCTTACAGGCAAGTATACTACAGCTTATATAAAGTTCAAAAGGGGGCTGAGTCAGGTCAGCCAGAACAGGGTTGTTCCTTAAAGGGATGTGGAACAAGAGATGAAGGAAGGACAAAATGCCCAAAGGGAATGGGACGGGGTTCCTAAGAATGGTATGGGAGGAATAAGAGAACACCGTAATACAAGAAAAGCAAAAGGTGGAAAGGGGAGGTTATGGGTGACTGTGATCCTTGACTGCGGCACAGTAGGTATGCTGCATATCTGGGGCTGTGGGTTCTGACATTGGATTTTCTACAAAGGAAAGTCTCAGAAGTGAAAAATTTAAATAGGGGTCAATCAACTGGTCCCAGATAAAAAGAGAGCAATAGTCGTGAATAAACCCTGCATGTACACCACAAGGAAAAAGAAATTGTAACACATGGCAGAAGTGAAAGACTCTGGTGTCTGAATGCTAGCAAATATAATACCTCTCTCCTGTTTTGCTTTCCGCTCTGATTGGTGAGTTGTCATAGTCTGAAGCTTGTATCTTTGTTTGAATTGTATGATGATCTTGAATATCTTGACACCATACTCGTTTGCCCAGTCTTCTGTCTCTCCAAGAAGCTCAACAAGGTCTTGAAGCAACTGGAGTTTGGTTGGATGAGTTTTGCTAATGAGTTCAAGGCCGTTATCATCAATGAGCCAGGTACAAGGGAAAAAAAGGTCCTCTTTGTGAGTGTTTTTGTGCCAGTCAACAAGGAGATCAAAGAGTTTCTGATGTCCCTCCACTGCATGCATCTGATTTCACTTTCATTTGGTTGATTTCATTTCATCCTGACATCAATTATCGTCAGTGTATAGCTTGCCATGAAAGAAACTGGAGAGATTGAAACTGCTATCATTATGGCGATCACAGCACCACCACATAGTAAAATGTAATGCTATGATTCATTTGAGTCAGTGTAAAGTAGCACTAGGGAACACCAACCTTCGGGTGATCTATTGTGGTGATACTCTGTAAAGGATTGACGGAGGCAGGTAGCTGATTGGGTGAATCGAATTGACACTAGACTGGTGCAATCTTGCTTGGATGAATTCCTTTGCACCACTCCAGCGTATGGCCTGTCAGGATCATTTCAGTTTACTCCATCTAGCGAAAGATTGAGCACCCAAGGTTCAGCCATCATCAGAAAAAGGCCAGTTGAGCCAGAGTCACGAGCTGCACAGCCAGCACGTTGGGCCATCTCTGCCATATTCTTGCACACACCATATTGAATAACAATCTGAACCCTTTGTATATCAAGACCCTAGAGTACATAGCTATTAGGCTGGATTGGCTTCATCTTAATACTTATGGTTGCAGTGCCTGTGGTAGCATGAAGAATTCGACACACTCCATCAGGTTTTGAGAAGTCCTCAAATGTCCATTGAAGATATTTGATCGACATATCTGAGTGGTAATGCTTGATGAGACTGTGGGCCAGGAGCCTGAGAGATGACGGTAGCTTGATTTGAGGAATGCTACAGTGTTGGTCGCTTCTTGCTTCGAATCATGAAACACAAGAGTTTTTGGAATAGCAATGGGTGGATGGAATATTGATGGGATCAAAAGAGATTGAAGGTTTTCAAAGTTTTGAGGAGATCCTATTATTGGGATGGTGGTGTATGTAATATTAGCACGGTTTGTAGGCAATAATATTTCTAATGCATTGGATGATAAAGTGAGGTGGTCGTTAACTGTAGTGAAAACGTGATCAGGCAGTGTAGCAGACAAGACTTGAAAGGGTGTGCCTTTCAACAGAAAGACTTGGATCACACCGATCCTGCCATATGGTGGTCAAAATGCTTCCTCACCATAGTGGGGTAAGCCAGCTGTATGGATATTGTGAGCCTTGTCAATATGGACATGACTGATCTTTTGTGTGAGTAGGCGATTTTCACGAAGGAGGCAAGCTAAACATTGGAGGTGGCCATTGTGTAACCCAAGTTGTTCAGGCAAAACAATCAGGTGCTGAAAGACACCTTTTCAGATATTCTTTTGTATTCATTAAGACCACAGTATGAATGATTATGAACTGATCTCGCATTGTACTGACCTTCCACAGGGTCTCATCAGATGGTGTATCCTCATTAATTGCAATCGTTTTGATTCTGAACCTCTTGTTATGACAACCCCAGGTAGGGACTGGCATTAACTCAGTGGCTCAGGGGTTCCGACACTTCCAACAAAAATAGGGGTTCCGATGATTCTGAAAATAGGGGCTTCTGTTGTGCGACAGAAGGTCAAGGGTCTCGAGAGTTCCGGGTTTCCAAGGTTCTGAGATAGGGGTTCTTGCTGAGTAGCAAGAGTCGAAGGTTCAAGGGTAGAGTATCCCTCTTGGAGGGGTCCTCAGGGTTCAAGGGTTCCCTAGCACGTTATAGGGGTTCGAAGGTTTCAGAGAGGGGCCCTCTTGAGGGAAGGTTCAGAGGGCGATGGTGGTTGAGCACAGTAAATTGAGTAGATCTAAGCTGGAGGATACAGGCAAGTATTCTACAGCTTATATAGGATTCAAGAAGGAGCTGAGTCAAGTCAGTGGGAACAGGGTTATCCCTTGAGGGGGTGCAGAGCAGGGAACGGAGGAAGGATGGAATGCTTGAAGGGAATGGGATGGAGTTCCTAAGAACAGGATGAAAGGGACAAGGGAATGCTGCAATACAAGAAGGGCAAAATATAGAAATGAGAGGTCAAGATGGTCTGTGATCCTCGACTGCAGCATAGTAGGTGTGCTGTGGGTCCGCAGTTGCAGGTTCCAATGTTGAATTGCCTAAAAAGGAAAGTCTTGGAAGTGAAAATTTTAAATAGGGGTCAATCAACTGGTCCCAGATGGAAAGAGAGCAGCAGTCATGAACAAACCCTGCAAGTACATCATAAGGAAAAAGATATCGTAACGCCTCTTGCTCTTGCTCACCTGGATCAACATGATAGGATTGGTAGTCCAACCTTGTACCATTTCACATTATCTTACCTGGGTCACTTGAAGACATTTGAGTGGGGATACTGTAATTGAAATGGATCCAGGGCGGAGAAGAAGAGGGATCAGTAAGCAAAGAGTCTTCCCACAGCTGGTACCAGCGATAATAATACAATCACGTTGATTCAGTAGAGCCAACAAAGCCTGGAGCTGAAAAGCACATGGAATGATATGCCCATTGGTGAGGAGTGACACAAGCAGACAAGCCTGGAGCGCATCGAGTTTATTCTGATTGTTTAGGGTTGCCAGATATTTGTGGGGTAGATGATCGTTGATCAGTTGCAATACAGATTGGATCAGCGTGTTCAATGAGGCATGCAGTGAGACAACTCTCGAAATCGAGTGGTTGTGTAGTAAAAAGAATAGAAAAGCTTATTTGCTTAGAGTAGATGTTTGGAGAGGAAGATACAAGTTGATTAAACTGAGGGTTATCGAAGTACAGCTCAGGTATTTATACTACTCTACTATATTTGTGCATATGTGTGTAGTTCTAGAAAGTTCCATCAAGGTAAGCATACGATTGGATGATAAGTAGGAATGTAATGATGTCATAGATAAGGCATAGCCTTGTGGCGTATCATATGGAAGAGAAGCGTAACATGTGTTGATGTAATGGAACCACAGGGTTCAGGGTTAATGTATCCATATGGAGATAGATCTTAATTGGTGCCTTGATGTGTGGCAGCCAATCATGGATTGAATCCTGCATAGGTTTGACATGAGGTTTTGGAAGCTGTGTGCTCTAGGCACTTGTGTAAAGGAACAACATATGGTTGACTTGGTTTGTGAAGCATAGGGAAAGGAATGGACTTGTTCATAGGAAATGGTATGAGATTTGAGGCATTTGTAACATGCAGAATCGCCTCAGTAAACATTTTCTAGACTTTGCAGTCCATTGCACTGGGTTTCATTGTGTTTGAAATGTCGATGTTGAGCCAGTATCAATTTCAGAAGGACAGGGTAACTCTTAATTGGATTTCACGATCAAAAGCAAATTGTTACGATCACCTCCGATCCTATTCCATTTCCAAACATCTTTATGCCTATGAACCCAACACAGTCTTTTGACAAGACTTTCAACCCATTACCCTATGTCGTTCCCCTCCATCCGGCCTTGAAGGACACATTCTAAATATAGATGCCTCATGCCAAACCTATGCTCGGGATTGATTCCTATTGGCTGCCACAATAGAAGCAGCATATATTTAACTGACCAATCAGATATGATCCATGCGCATTCCATTCCACAGAAGCTCGATGCTTCTCTTCCATTCTCAAGGCAGTGCCTTATCTATGACTTACTCGCAGTCATTCGTTATCAACCAATCATATAATAGATGCCAGACATCGTACCACTATCATTTAACCAATCACTGTCACTTACATAACATAAGTAGAATAGTATATAAACCCCCGCTGTAGTAGCCACATTCTTTAGTTTTATCAACTTTGATCTTCCCCATTCAAAAGCCCCTCTAAGCTTTCTCACTTTCAATCCACTAAACTTCATTCGCTTTTTGAGTGTTGTTTCACCCACATCCACAACAATTCCACCATCCCACTGTCAAGCTCGCAACTGACTACTAGCGTCAATTGTAGTATTGTAACCATACATGTCACCCCTTCATCCTGTGATGTCTGTGCAACTTGTCACTCACTTTATGCAAATAATGTGATGATGAAGACACCAACAAATATTGGTCGACGGTCTGGTGACAAGGATGGAGTTATGTGTAGAGTCATGCTGTTTAGTCATTGCCAACATTCTCGCCCTCATCCTTCAAGTTCTTCAAGTCCAGCTTATCTAAAGATCAATCAAGAAAGATCCTGGCTCAGACATTGAGTATACATGCCAGCTTCCTGTAAGCTTGATGTCCAGAGGGTAAGGTTGTCTCATAGTAGTTGCATGATGAGTGTGGAGCCTTTGTAGCCCTCCCCTGAAACAGTAGAACACTGAGAAGTTCGAGACAAGACCAAGATGAGCAGGGTGGATTGGTGGGAGTCTGGTGACAGCAACATCAGATGCCTGCTTGTAAGCATCCAGGGACTTCAAGTTGCCAGTGCTGACCTTGTGCCTGTCAATACCACAAACACAACACAGTAATGGTAGTACCCATCCTGAATTGACCGGTCAAACTGGACCTAAAAGCGAGTCAAAATAACCCATATCTTATGGTATAAGACCTAGAGACAGTGTGAGGGATGAGGTGCTCATCAAGAATGTTGAGAACATCCTCACCAATATTGGAATCGGACTGTGATCCCCCCTTCAGTTCTGTGATCCCCCCTTTAGTTCAATAAAAAAGTGATGCCACCAATGCCCACAAAGCATGGCGAGGGCCAATGATGTTCTTGTATGCAAGAGACAAGGTTGTGCTCCTCAGTGGTGAGCTCCCGATTGGAGAAGAGACATGCTTCATGCTCTCGACCATCTATGTGAACCAGAATGAATTTGTGCACAAAACCTAAGAGAAGAACTCACCCTCATGAACTCAAACTTCATTGAGTTGGCAAGGATGGTGAGGAGGGTGTTCATGGGACAGGTGTGCTGCTGGGCACTGCCAAAAGATGTCAGTTCTAGCTGGCTGAGAGCCAAAAACACATGTCAGCTCTGGAGTCTAGAGTTCGGCCACGGCCAATTATTGTGATGGGGCTTGGCTCCACATGTCTCTGTTGGAGCCACATTCAGCTATGGGCTCTGGACCAGGTTGAGCTGAAGCCGTGGCAACACTAGCCCTCAATGACACCCTGGTTGTCTCCATATATGAAGAAATGAGAGGGGGTTGGACAGATGCTGAGAATAGTGAGTATGAGGAGTTTGAAACCAACACTTTCAGCCCAGCTGATGTCTCGGCCACTTGTGTTCCAACCTGCCTTGAGGGTCCATGTGCACCAGTGTCCACCAAGGGAAATTCCAATGCCGGTGGTGGAACTTGCATCTGAAAAAGCCTGGAGTTTGGTGATGGGATGGTTGATGGTTATAGGAGAGGGAGGGGCAGGTGCAGTCAGACATTTGGATCACCATTTAAGGTCCTCCAGAAAGCCTCAAGGTGGGGTGTGAGGAAGGAAGGGTTTATTTCCAAAAATGGGGAGTATTGCTTCAAGATTGGCAAGATATGGCTTCCCTTCTGGGAAGACAAGGGCTGCATGATTGAGTTTGCCTTGGAGGGACTGTACCTCATGTGGAGTGTGAGTTTGGTGTGCATTCCAGTCGGCAATGGCTTGTACGTATTTGAGGTGCTTGTTGTCAGATAAACAAACCGTGCAGTGTTTGATGTCCCAGGTGAGTCCAAGGAAGGTGGATGTCTGCGAGAAGGGTGTGTCCTTTGATGGTTCCCATGGGATACCTAACTCATGTGAAATGCAGTCTATGTCATCTATATTGTAACAGAAGTCTACATCTGTGTTGGGACGAGGGGATTGGTTTGATAGGTCTGCAAGGGGGTAGGAGCAGTGTTTGTCGAACTCCTCAAGCACCCTATTTGGTAGTGTGCCACCAGTGAACCATACACGGCTGCCACGTGTTGATAGGCCACCTTGTGATTGTATATGATGTGCAGCTGGACTTCAGATGAGATTGTACTCTGTTAGTGTCTTTTTTGGTACACGAATGAATAAGTGATCATGGGATTCAGATAGATGAACAATGAGAGCATGCCATTGGGAGTGGTGGAGGAGAATTGTGCGGTATGCTTCCACAACATCTCAGACAGCACCTTGCGATCCAGAGGGCAGGTTCACTATTATTAATGAAACAATTTCAAAGGTACTGTAGGGTGCTGGGAAGGCATCAGGATTAACTGAGGAGTTTATGGAGGGTACTGGAGATTGAGTATGAGGGAAAGACAGGTTTTGTACTAGACGGAATCGACCAGGTTTACCTGGCTTAGGGATAGATGAGAGGGGTGATGTTTGGAAATGACCAAGGGTCTGCTGTATCTCATCATGGGAAAGGGGGCCTATGTAGTGTCCTTTGGAGAATTCTTTATGAATTATTTCTTCGAAAATGGTACAGTTCTCCTCTATGGAGGGATTATTGGGTGGTGCAAATGAGCGGGATAAAGGTTGGATACTGGCTACAAAGCCATGGATGAGTCCATTAACTATACATAGTTGGATATTTATGCTGCAAGTTGGCTCAGGATAGATACAAGAGCCATGCATCCGGTTTATAGGGAGTTAGCACAGGTGTGTTTTTGCCCACGAGGACACTGTTGGGTGCTGTGGCCTTGTTTGTGTTGTTGCATATTCAGTATGCCCTCCTTATCAAACAGTGTGCGGTCGTACAGCCACCGGATTACTTAATCTCGGTGTAGTTAGACTTTTGTACAGTACATTTTACCAAGAACAAAACCATACTTTCTTACCCATTCCTCATCCTTGTGAGCTACTGAGTGTCCTTTTGGACACATCCTGTTACTACAACAAAAGGTTATGAGCCCCATCAGTGCTCAGTAGTTCACTGACGAATTTAGAATTCCCCTGTCGCACTTCCTGACATGGACGAAGTCCCGGAACTCGGGTCGGACAGCGGGAATTGGCTGGAATGGCATGAGAAAGTTGAGCACGTTTTCGAGGACCACGGACTGCAGGAATATCTTACTGGCGTGGTCTCGGACGTGGATCATCAGCTCAAGGCATTGGCAAAATTAATTGTCACTTCAAGTTTGCCAGACTCAATTTTATTTTCAGTTTTTCAGCTCGGGATGGCACACCAGATCTGGGATTACCTCAGAAAACGATTCGATGCACGGACTACGAAAACGGCTACTATGGAGTCTACGGTACTCGATGGGTCAGCATGCACAGCTGTGCGGACGCCAAAAGCTTTTGGCAGCACATGTCGGAAGTGTGGCATTGTTGGCCACAGGGTGCAGGACTGTAGCAAGGCTGGGAAGGTCACGGTTGAAGTCGTTGAGGTTGCAGAGGTGTCATGAGCGGAAACGGCAGGTGTGGGACTCGGACGCACGGACTTGGCTGCATGTGTGAATGGGCAAAGGGCTGGAGACATGCATCTGAGCGAGTGCGCTCCAGACAGACTGGTCACTGGCAAGTGCCCGACTGCAATGGAGAGCCAAGGTGTGCATGGCAACGCTGAGGTCGGCCACACGAGTGGAGTCCCCACGGCATCGCAAAGCACCACAGAAGACCTGGACAAGCGCGTCAGCACGTCGCTCGAGGAGAAGTGGACTGGTCGCAATGCGATCGACCATGCTGACGAGTGAGGACCGCGAGTTGGCACTACAGACAACCGGGAGACAATGACAGAGGACCCTGGGGATGCGACAGGTGACGACAAGCGTCATCCAGACGCACCCACAGAGCCGCCTGCTGCTATGGGAAGCATGGGGGTGGCTAGTGGAGTTGGACAGGTCGTGGAGGTCGTGGTCGATGAGGTCGAGGTGTTGCGGATGCCAGCAAAGGGTCTGGACGAGCCCAGATGGCCGCCCCTCGTGACTCAGGTTGAGTGCACGAGGACGCTGGGTTTTGAGACAGCAAGGGTCAAGGTGGTTGAGGCGCTGTAAAGTTGATAAGAACTCTAGGAAGACCAGGTAGGTAGTCCCTAGGGCTCCTAAGGGGGTGTGTAAGTAGGGGAGCGAGATGTTCGCCCCAAAAGGGACTCAGAGTGTCAAGGAATGAAGGAGGAAGGTCTTTGAAAGGACGCCCGAGCGAAAGACCGAAGACCGACGGTTGTAAAAGAAGTCCGGCAGTCTTGAAGACCGAGGCGCGAGCGAGACGATAAAAGAAAAGGGGAGCGGTTAGACGGTGAGACGGTGAGACGGTAAAACGGTGAGCAGTGACGGTCGGTAGTGGTAGTCGGTCGTTGTGAGCTAAAACGGAGCTGAATTCTAAGTCCCTACGACATCGCTATATACTCCAGGGAAGTCCGGAGTTCAGGTACGACGAGTAAGGGTACAGTCTAAAAAGGGGAAATGAAATAATAAAGTTTTGGACAAGTTAGAATGAGACCATACACAGCCACACATACGGCAACTAACTCTAAGAAGGTACGAAGAAAGGGGAAAGTGCGATATAAGGTAGAAGGAGAGTCCGCGGTCCTCGGTCCAGAGTCCGAGGAAGACCGATACAGGTGGTCCTTTGGGCGGTCTAGTAGGAAGTCTGTGGACCGGTCTAAGTAAGAAACAGAGAAGGGAATCGAGTCTGGGAGGGTAAGCAACATCTGAAACAAGGCATGGGAAGTAGATATAACTATAGAGACATACAAGTCTCCACAACGTGCCCGCCTTACCTCAGAATCTGCACCTGTTGAATCAGCAGAATTACTGAGAGACACTTCTGTTCCCTGCGGCATCAGAGAGTGCTATAGATGCACTATCAATTCAATACAACCGATCCACAGACCTTGTCCCTTCTGTGACAATCATCTGTCCTTAGAGGAAATCTGTTTTGGACTTCATCCATCGTCTACACACATCCATCATCATATTGTACGATCAGAAGCAGGATTCCACCACAATTGGAACAACTTCATCGATATTCCTACAAATTGGAGTACCCTTGGCCGACCAATTCATCATCGAGACCAAGAGAATCTACTTGCATATCTTCGCTTAAATCAACTCCAATCTAATCAACAAATCGATGACCATTCCCCACCTGCTCCACCATACGATGAACGCTTACCCTATGATTCCCGAATTCTATCAGAAGCTTGAAGAAATTCAAACCTCACAGATAACGGAAGTGAATCATCTAGAAATAATGACAGACCTCCTTCCTCTGACTCGCCCCCAAGACCGATTTGCTCGCGCCCACATATGGGAAGAAGAAACCGAAATAATACCTGTAGAAACGATGCCAGAGCAACGAGCAATCTCGTTGAAGCTCCTTATGGACTCCAAGAGTCTCCAGCATCACAACTACCTCGAGAAAGCAGTTCACCTCACGAAACTGGATCCAGAGAGACCAGCAATCTTCTGGACCTTGAAACCGATGCCTCCTCCTAGAGAAAGGCATTCCTTTAGATTCAATGGCAGAAAAGTATACTTCTACAGAGCAGGCAACGTCCCACCATACCCAATCGGATACATACCTTCAAGTCGTATCTTGATTCCTGTACGTCTAACGACTGCAGAGACCAATACTCCAATGGGATCATCATTAGCCACCGGGTTCATGTTCTCAAACGAACCCCTAAGCTCTGTATATGAAGGAATGGGCTGGGCCTTTCCTTCTCCATCTTATGATGAGACACTACAATGCTACTGCCATGACGCCAGTTTCGAAGTTCTTCGAAGAGATTATTTCCCTCCTCTTGACAAGGAAGACGATGAAACAACTCAAAAGATTGGGAGCTGTTATAAGCATAGGGAGAGAGGAAGGAAAGGGAGCGAACACGAAAGAGGTCC
The DNA here is from genome assembly GCA_038089855.1 of Royoungia palumana. Lineage (NCBI taxonomy): Eukaryota > Fungi > Basidiomycota > Agaricomycetes > Boletales > Boletaceae > Royoungia > Royoungia palumana. Next base: position 18,103 of record JBBPLQ010000556.1, read on the forward strand.
ACGATGACCGAGAAAGCGTTGCCGTGTACTCTGACTTCTTTTGAGGGAGAAGATCGAGAGAACTTTACTGGAGTTCTCCGATGTTGGATTCGGTATATATACTACATACATGGTGTTTGTATCTATTTGTATTATTCTAGAGAATTCCATTATATAAGCGTCTGTGATTGGTTAATGCATATGGTGTCATAGAGGCTGTGCGTAAGTATTTTATGATTGGTTGATAAGGTGAGAAAGAAATGATGTCATAGATAAGGGCTGTGCTTGGCTATGCAAGTGTGGCAGCCAATGGGGATATGAACCGAGCATAGGTTTGGCATGAGGCGTATGGTCTAGATTTTATGGGAATGGAGTGAGGCATGTGTGTAAGGGAACGACGTATGAGGTTGGTTGAACATGGAGTTTGGGGAATGGGATGTCATGTGATTGATTATATAATGAAGGGAATATAGGGGTTATAGATAGGGGTTTGGGAGCGTCTGTAACAGACGATATCAACACTCTGCTCCTTGATTCGGTTTGCAATTGTAACAAACGCGTCAATTAACCCCTATGTTTTCAATCTTGAGCAACACTTTGCTCAAGACACTTATGTTTTCGATCCACTCAAGCACATCACATGACTGGTCACATGATCTTATCTTGCCTCATGCTAAACCTATGCTCGGAACATACATAACCCTATTGGCTGCCACACTTGCATAGCCAAGCACAGCCCTATAGAACATTCCATGACATTCTAACCTATAGCATTTCTCGCTCTTATCTATGACATCATATGCTTACCGATGCTGTGCATC
>JBBPLQ010000557.1:0-18858 GCA_038089855.1 Royoungia palumana
GTATATCTTTTCTAACTTTATCTTTTGATTAGAGACATGTATCCTAATGGTGAGTTCTTGTTGTCATTATATTATCATTGCTAATGATTATAATTTACAATATTGTGTACTATTGGTTGTGATATAGTTTGTATTTTGTTGTTGGTAGTAGTACTTATATAATTAATTATCTAATATATATGATTTTGATTTATTTTATGTGTGATTGGTTACAAAATATGATTTGCTGATGTAAGAATTGTGAAATATGTACTACCATTTCTAATATATGACTACTATGACTATGTTGTCTACAGTAGCATAAGCTACTGGTTGCTACTGTAGCAATCTATATTGTTTGTGCTTGCTACATTGACCTGGGTTGTCAGGCAAAGATGACAGCTACTACCAGTACTACATAGACTACATAGTACCATGTAGATGTTACGAACGCTCCTAAACCCCTATCCTCAACCCCTGTCTTTATGCCTATCAACCCCATCTTATCTTATCAACAAGTCTTCACACCTCAAGAATGCTATGTTGTTCCTCCCGTATTTTCCCCAGACTTGTTCTAGACTCTATTCGTCTCATGCCAAACCTATGCTCAACTCCTATTCCTATTGGCTGCCACATTACACAGCCTCATTATGTTGTACAATTCTTTTCTTCCAATCATATTATTACTTCCACACAGCCTACGTGGCACCACATTCGTTATCCAATCATGGTCACTTTACTTACTTACTTTTATGGTATAAAGTCTGGCACACCAGTTGTGCACAGACCAGGACACAAATAGACACAAACACTTTAGAGTAGTATATATACCTGAGCTGTACTTTGATAGTCCTCAGTTTAATTCACTTGTCCTTTCCACTCAAACAATCTCCTCAGAGCTAGTCACTCTTGATCAGACCACTATACAATATCCTATTGATTTGGATGTTGTTTCAGTAGACTTCTGATTTTTTCCTGATGAAAGCCAACTAGTGTAGCCAAAGCTGCTGCTGCCTCCTTGAAAGAAAAGGAAAACCAAGGTGAAACCAAGAAGGCCACAATTATAGTCCAGTGAGCTATGCATATATACTATTTTACAGCTAATATTTGGATAGCTGGTCTAAGCCTGATAATTTTCATTTGACAGATACTCTTTTGACTCTGATTGAGGACTCTGTCACATGGTAAGTTGCCCTTGGCTTTGACAAAAGGAGTTCTATCAGCCCCACACCAACTGGAAAGGGGAAGAACCTTCTCCAGCATTGTTCTGAAATTGCTGAGGCTTTCTTCCTTTGTGGAAGCTGTTATGACAACCCCAGGTAGGGACTGGCATTAACTCAAAGGCCCCTGGGGTTCTGATGCTTCTGATGCTTCTGACGAAAATAGGGGTTCAATGTTAATCCTTAACAGGAGTTGGGAATCAGGGGTGTTAGAGATTCCAGAGTTCTAGAATAGGGGTTCTGAGGGTTCTGAAAATGTGAGCTTCTGTTGGGTAGCAGAAGGTCAAGGGGTCAAGGGTTCAAGGTTCCAATGTTCCAAGATAGGGGTTCTCAAGGTTCTGAAAATAGGGGCTTCTGTCAGGTGACAGAAGGTCAAAGGTTTGAGGACAATATATTCCTTTTGGAGGGATCCAGGGGTTCAAAGATTCCCTAGCATGTTGTAGGGGTTCGAAGGATTCAGAGAGGACCTTCCTACAAGTGATAGGAGGTTCAGAGTGTGAGGGTGGTTGAGCACATTAGATTGAGTAGATCTGAGCTGAGGAATACAAGTAGGTATTCTACAGCTTATATACTGTCAACAGGGGGGCTGAGTCAGGTCAGCCAGAAGAGGAACCTGTTCTAAGTAGGAACCAGAGTAGGAGATGGAACAGGGATAGGATGTTGAAAAACAGAGTGGAGGTCCATAGGAACACTTGAGAGGGAAGTGTAAAAGAATACCATCATGTATAAAAGGATAGATGGCTGAAATAGAAAGACATTGTCAGTCCTGATCCTCAATTGCATGCAGTGGGTATGTTGTGGATCTGGGGTTGCAGATTTTGACATTGGATTTCTTAAAAAGAAAAGTTTTGAAAAGTGAAAATTTTAGCAGAGTCTGATTGACTGGTTTGGAGTAAAAGGGAAAAAGAAAAGAAAGGGTTTATGCATTTTGAGAAAAAGAATTGTAACAGCACATATATGTGTGATTGCAAATATAATTCATGTGGTTCATTGCCTCAGGCCATAGCTCCTGAGGGACATTGCATGTCAATATCATTGCATGTCCTAGTTCCATGATGGTTCTATTGTAGTGTTCAGCAACACCATTCTGTTCTGGCATGTAAGGTGTTATGACAATCCCAGGTAGGGACTGGCGTTGACTCAGTGGCTCAGGGGTTCCGAAGGTTCCGAAAATAGGGGCTTCTGTCGAGTGACAGAAGGTCAAGGTTTTCGATGAGCTTGGGGTTCCGGTGTTCCGAGATAGGGGTTCCGAAGGTTCCGAAAAGGGGGGTTCTTGCCGGATGGCAAAAGTTGATTGTTCAGAGGATAAGCACCCTTGTCAAAGGGGTTTCAAGGTTTCAAGGGATCCCTAGCATGTTGTAGGGGTTCGAAGGGTTTGAGGGAAAGCTCTCCGGAGAAGAGGGAGAGTTTGAAGAGTGACGGTGGTTGAGCACAGTAAATTGAGTAGAACTAAGCTGGGGAATACAGGCATGTACCCTACTGCTTATACATATATGGTACAAGAAGGGCTGAGTTGAGTCAGCGGAACGGGATACCCTTTGAAGGCTTGTAGGATGAAAGAAGATGAGGAAGGAAGAGAAGACCTCAAAGGGAACAGAACGGGGTTCCTAGGGATAACAGAGAAGGAATGAAGGAACACCAGGCTACAGGAAAGGCAAAAGGAAAAAGGAGGGAAGACCGTAGACGACCAAGATCTTCAGCTGCAACACAGTAGGTATACTGCAGATCCGGGACTATGGGTTCTGATGTTGGATTTCCCAAAAAGGAAATTCTCGGAAGTGAAAATTTCAAGAAGAGAAAGAGGTTGACCGTTCTTGGTGAAGAGAGAACGGTAGCCATGAATTAGTCTTATACATATGTTGGAAAGAAAAAAAAGAAGTCGTAACATAAGGTGCTATTGTGTGGATTTCAATGCCCTTATTTAGGCACCATGTGATCAGATCACAATTCATGTATTTGTGACCATTGTCAACACATACATATCATTTTGGGAGTTTTCTCCCCCTGGTGCTCTATCCATTGTAGGTAGTGTTTGACTTTGTCAGGTGCCTCACTTTTATGTTTGAGGTACATTAGTTTTTTCCTCCTTGTTGCACTGTCATTGACAAAATAAATACAATATTTGTAGCCAGTTAGTGACAGCATGGGAGCTGGTCCCCATAAGTCAGTGTATGTCAACTCACCCAGTTTGGTTACACATCACTTAGCCATTTTAGGTATAGGCTGATGGCTGTGTTTTGCCTAGGTACTGAAACAACTCTCAAAGACAAGAGCTGTTAAAGCAAAGAGGTAGGAGTGTTGTGGAGTTCTCGAGTTGATGAAGAGGAAAGACCAAAAGAACTTTACTGGAGTTCTCTGGTGTTGACATTGGGTTTATATACTAGTACATGATGTTTGTATCTATTTGTAATATTCTAGAGAATTCCATAGAGGAGTGAACATGATTGGTTAAGGGAAGTGGAATGATGCACAGCATCAGTAAGTGTATGATGTCATAGATACATAAGAGAAAGAAAGGCTATTGGTTAGAATGTTTTAGAATGTTCCATAGGGCTGTGCTTGGCTATGCAAGTGTGGCAGCCAATAGGAATATGATCTGAGCATAGGTTTGGCATAAGGCACATCATAAGGTATGATGGTCTAGGCTGAAGACATATGTTTGAGTGAAGTGTTGCTCAAAGTTGAAAACATAAGGGTTAATTGACACGGTTGTAACAGGTACAGGCATCACAGTCAAAATCTTGTGGGCTGTTGGCAATGGAAAATCTGTCAATGAGGTTGCATTTGAGAAGCTGCTTGAGGCTTGTGAGGCTGATATGATTGAGTTTTTGGTGTCATTCAGCCCAAGTACATTTATTTTTCACTTTAATAGATAGCTGGCTTTGTTAATTGCACAGCTGTTCAGCATGCATCTCTGTGTATACATTTAAGTAATATAAATTATTTATCCAATCCTCTAATATTAGCTTGTGCTGTTTGGGGTCATGTATTGTTATTTTATTATTGACACATGTTGTGCGCCCACCTGCTACATCCATACACCCAAGGGAAAGGATATTTTCCTGGGCTTCAGGTACATATAGGGTTTTGTTTAATTGGATCCAGAGATCGCAATTGCTGACTTGGCTAATGATGGTGACTAAGCCATATCCTAATGCTTTGACAGACCTATCACCCAAGTCTCATATGAGCTTGTTGGGTGTTGAGATAAATTCTGAGAATGCATTTCATTCAGTGCATACTGTATGTGTGATGGGTGTCGGAATCAGCTATCCAAGGGTAAGTGGAGAGATTGATATTATATCTAATACTGGAAGGTATATTGTAAGAGTGATGATATATTTCTGAGCAACTACTGGCACTGGGACTCATAACCACAGTGGGAGAATATAGTGAGAGGTTGTAGTACACTCAGACATATCATGCAAGAGAGATGGGGGTTGACAAGGAGTCAAGTAGTTTTTTTCCCTTAGCCAATGACTTGTCTTATATACTACTATACTCTATTGATCTTATAATCAATGCAGTCTTTAGGGAATGTGCAATTGAATGGCCTCTAGGAGGCTTGTATTTACTTGTGTGTATGCATGATTATTATATCATCCACCCATTGATTTCAACAGGAGTGACCTTGACCATACAAGAATATTGCAATAGTATAGCATAGTACTACATTGCAATACATTTATGATATATTGCAATACTATGTGTCTTACAGTACAATGTCCAATCAAATATATGCTGCCATACAGTACTTGCAATATGTCATCCATCGCTGGCTTTATCTCATATGTTACAACATCCTGTCGAGATTAATAGTGCTGTTACAAATGCTCCTAAACCCCTATCCTCAACCCCTGTCTTTATGTCATCTAATCCTATCTTATCTTATCAACAAGTCTTCACACCTCAAGAATGCTATGTTATTCCTCCCATATTCTCCCCAGACTTGTTCCAGACTTCTACACCTCATGCCAAACCTATGCTCAACTCCTATTCCTATTGGCTGCCACAATTACACAGCCCCATATGTCATATGATTTCCTTCATCCAATCATATTATTACATTCACACAACCTACATAGCACCACTTTCTTTAACCAATCACAGTCACTCTAGATACTTCCATTTATGGTATAAAGTCTGGCACACCAGTTGTGCACAGACCAGGACACAAATAGACACAAACAATATAGAGTAGTATATATACCTGAGCTGTACTTTGATAGTCCTCAGTTTAATTCACTTGAAGTTCTCCTATTCAAAGCCTCTTAAGCCTAATAAGCTAACACTCTGCTAAACATCACTTCGCTTTGAGTGTTGTTTCACTTGAATTAAACTCATTCTTACCCTGCTCAACTTGAAGCACAAAGCTCAGTAATGCTCCCATGCACCCCAAACCCCAGTTACAAGTACAAGTGCATTAAAGAGGTCAACACTAGGCGAAGGACTTATGAACCTATTACATGTAGTGCACCCCTACTCTTCAACTACAGCTAACCTCGAGTCCCTTTTTCAAGCTGTTGACCCCCTCTTACCTAGAGCAGCTAGCAAAGAGGTACAGCAGTTGAGAGAGTCAATCAAGGATAGGAGATACTCCCCATCAGAACCGCTTGACACCACCACCCTTTCTGCCCTCATCATCGACAATCATCTACCCTAGGGTCTAGCCAATCAAGCCTCAGAAGATGAGATACTCTGCATTGTATTAGTTGTCCAATCCTTCAGATTCAGGAGCCTAGTCCCAGAGTTAGATCAGCAGTCCACATTATTGGACAACCCAGGTGAGTTCCGCGTCGCCTGTCACACCCACCTTCATTGACACTAATTGTGCATTGATGACACAGCAGCAAGTCTAAGTCCCTTTGCTTGCCTCTTATCTGCTACCAAACACTTACTCTCATCATCCCTCACACCGTTGACTACGACAGCATTGATACATCACACATGCTGCCTCGTCTCACCTGCCATCACACCTGCCTCTTTGTAAGTCTGTCACCTTCCCTTGCCTCATGTACCCCCTGTGTCTGATCGTTCACTCAGACTGCACCTTCTTCTATGTCATCAACATGTGGCCTATCCATCAGACGACCCTCCCCTATGATGGTCTTCTCATCAGCAGTTCATGTATGGCCTCCCCTACTCCATCATTGATCTCATCATGTGACCATAGGCTTTTTGGCATACAAAGATGTCAAGTGGATCAGTCATATACATCCATTATATCCTTGCTGATAACCCCACCTTGAATGTAAGCCCCCTCCCATCCTGTGCATGCACTGACTAACCCCATCTGGGCATCTGCTTTGTCCTCTAGACTATTTCCAGAGCCCTCCGAGTTGGTGGGTCCCGTGCACCCAACGACAGCCTCATGTCAGGAAGCCTCCTCCCATCCTGTGCATGCACTGACTAACCCCATCTGGACATCTGCTTTGGCCTCCAGACTATTGCCAGAGCCCTCCGAGTTGGCAGGTCCCGTGCGCCCAACGACGGCCTCATGTCACACTTATCGTCTCACATTGAGAATAAGGTGTGAATGCTACATGTATGCTGTCCTGCCTACTGCTTACCCTTCCCATGCAGTCACCATTGCTCTCTCGACACAACATACTTCATTACTTCACCCTATTTGCTAGCTCACCATCAGCCATGGTCCTCACAGGTAAACTGTAGCAGTGCTGCCAGGGACCAAATCTCAATGGGCCAATCTTTCTCCCCTACACCTGCCTCTACTTCGGAGTCTAGTGACGTGTTGCCTTCAACATGTCATTGCAGATCTCAAGACAAATACTCTGAGCCAAGCATCCCCTACTGCTAACTCACTTGCCGCTTCCATCCATGCTCCACAAGCGCTACAGGCACCACCAGTCACTAGACTTCTTACAGGCATGCCTATCTTTCTTCCTGGTGGCCCCGCTTTTATTCCTTCTACCACTACATGATGTAGTGAAGCGCAGGTGAGTACAATCATAATGTGGTGATATCATCTGACATACGAGAACAGTGTGGTGTGACATGTAGTGGAAAATAGGCATGAATTCTTACTGCCGTATGATAACCTGTTGGAAATGGCCATCGTTGAGGCCACCGAGGAGCTACTGAGAGATAAATGTCCATATAATGAATTTTCAGAATATGTTTGTGTTGAAATGTCATGTTCAGTAGTCTACTCAAATTATGATGACTGAGGAACCCTGGAAATAGAAACTTGGTACATTTCCATGGGCATGGAAACATTGTAATGGCTTGTGATGAGTGTGTTGCATGATAAGGATCGAGCGTATCTTATCAGCGAGTGCAGTGCAGGTAAGAGTCTGAGGCACGTAATGATGACATGAGACTGGTTGCCACATCATTACCATGAGATCATAGTCCATTATAATGACTTGAAAATGGCACATGGGAAAAAGGTTCATTATAATGTATGACAATGACTAAGCATGACCATGAGAAAGTTGTGACATAAACAACCTCTTCACTTCGAGAGTTGTTTCAAAAACAAATGGGTTATTTGTAGGAAAAAGAGATGAATTATAACATATATGGCCTATGGAACATGCTTGGCTGGGTGTCCAACAGCAACACATCCCCAAGTCTTTCAGATCTTCATCCATCACTTGCCAACTGAAACAATCTCAAAAGTTGAGACTGTATAAGTGAAAGTGTTTGTAAGAGGTGTTGTCTGACTATGAATGAGGGAGAAGATCAAGAGAACTTTACTAGAGTTCTCCGATGTTGAATTCGATATATATACTAAATACATGGTGTTTGTACATATTTGGTTTATTCTAGAGTGTTCCATTATGTAAGCGTATATGATTGGTTAGTACATGTGGTGCCATCAAGGCTGTGCATAAGTGTTTTTATGATTGGATGATAAGAATGATGTCATAGATAAGGGCTGTGCTTGGCTATGCAAGTGTGGCAGCCAATAGGAAGTATAACTGAGCATAGGTTTGACATGAGGTATATGGTTCTAGACTTTGGGGAATGGAATGAGGCATGAGTGTAAGGGAACAATGTATATGTCGAATATCAAGTGGTATTTCTTATTCAGAGATTCTTATCCTGATACCACTGATATTATTTAATTCACTTTTCATATTGACTGCCCTTCTATCATTAGGCATGACTAGCTTTTTACTAGATGTGATTCACTTATGAGTCATGCACATAAGTCATGTATAGTAGTTACTAGTGAGTCACGCATAGTCATTTAGTGTGACTCATCACCCAATCAATATCGGACATTCAGTCATCACATATGACATATAGTATGATGCTACCACATCCCCTTCTTTCTTCTTAGGAAGAAAGCGAGGACTGTGCACGGACCAGTCCAAATACATACATACATAGCTGTATAGTATATAAGGGAGAGCTCCTTCATACTTGCTCTCCCAGTTAGAAATCTATTCTCTACTTTGCTCAATCACTCTTGCTTTACACTCAAAGTCTCCTCAAGTAAGTCTCTACTTGATCATACCTGCGCATACTTCTCCAAGAGAGGAAGTATCCTACGTTCATATGTAGAGAAAGAGAACGACAAAGTTCTTTAGTATGATGGATGTTGGACATGTAGTTTGGGGAATAGGATGTCATGTGATTGATTAGATAATGAAGGGAATATAGGGGTTAAGGATAGGGGTTTGGGAGCGTCTGTAACACCAACTTAGATTATGTACAACATCTTATCAATAAAGTACATCTCAATAAGTTCCTGTATGGGACTGGATTTGAGAATAAGCATGTCTGTCCATGATTGATTGATTGTTTGTTTGTTTACTCATTTCTTAAAGCTGTTGCAAATTTAGTCAATAATTCCATGGATCATCCTGGTCATTATGTTCAATGCACAGAAACTCACCAGCTGAGAAGTGGTAATTTCCAGCTTATTGTTAGCATGTCACCTATGATGTTGTTGCACATTATGCATGCAAAACATCTGTTGATCAATATGTCCATCAAACAGGTCAGTGGCAAATAGAAAGAGTTTGAGATCGAGACTTGGACCAATGACCATATGTGATGTGAGTTGATTATATCTTTCAAGGTATCATTGTATTTATTGTATTTGATAGCAATTACTCTTGCATGCACATTCTCAACATTGGAAACAAGTGAAGCCCATTTTATATTATTTTCTCATATTTTCGAGATTATATGGTGAGATACAGGACTTGAAATCACATTCCACTATATCAGCAGACATGGAATCCAGTCGATTGTAGCAGATGGTCATAAAGAGCAAGCTCTCAGTGTGTTTAATCTTATATTTTTATTGCATGCTAATTCAATTTTGAAGGCCTAGAAATGTTTTGCATCTCCTTATGTCATGGAAATGAGTCAGCATGCAGATATGAGCCTCACCATTGTCTTTGTGATTTGGGTCCATACGAGCATCTTTGTCAAATGGACCAGCTGTGTATCTTTCATTTTAAACAGAATGTGTGAAAGCTCTATAGAGCTGTCCCACCTCACATATATACTACAATGCTTAGTATATCATGCTTCGAAGTACATCCAAATTTCAACAATACACTCCAGCTGATCAGGAACAGTAGCAAAAAGGCATGAGGTATTTATTCATTTTATGAGCACTAGGCAATAATTACTAATACATATATAGATTGGTTGAAGAATAAGAAAGATAGTGTATTCTCCATACCAGCTTTGTACTTTCCTTAAAGCTTGATGCCTGCTGAATTTTAGAAGGCCTGCCCAACCACAACAAATGGTAATGAGCAAGCCCAAAGAAGTATCAATCAGGATGGGATCGACCTCACCTTGCTTAGTGGTGTTATACATGGCCAGGACTACAACAAATATGCTAGCTCTAGTATCAACATTTATGCAACCTATGGAATCCAAACCTACAATCAAGCATCTATGCACACACACCAAACCTCATGTTCTCTTTGACATCTAGGTGAGTAAGTCATATATATAACATTTTAACAATAACTAATAACCAGATAGCAAGCACACAAAAACAGCAGTATACTAGACAAATATCACCATTACCTACCATATACGAACCAAATACCAACACCTTTGCCTACAAGGAGACATCTTATCTAGGACACACAGGATCCACCACCATAATCACCTATACACCCTCCCTCAACAAACAAACCCATCCAGCATTACCATCATTATCTAATTCCTCAGTTTCAACCTTCAACACACTGGAAAATGCCTTAGTGGCTGGAGTCAGTGAGATTGACTATCAGTCATATGCACATGACTTACCATTGAATCATCATATCAACAATGATGATATCAATCTGACTGAAGTCCAATTGTCTTCATATAGTGCACTCATTGGTGCACTTGAAGGAAGCTGAAGGGTTTGAGATATTAGTACCATACAATACAAAAGATTAATCACATTACCTTGAAGCTATTTTGTGATGACAACAATAATAAGTCAATAGCAAACAAGGATAACAGCAACAAACAAGGATAACAATGAAGACAGACAACAATGAACAAGGACAACAACATCTAACAACAATGGATGACAGATGACAGATAATGGATGTGTTAAGGCTAATGTCGGAATTCCAGTGACAACTCCAGCCAACTCTGGATCTGACTCTGAAGTTGCACGAGGGGTTCGGGACTTTGGCTTCAGCAACTCAGAGCAGAGTGCTATGCCCTTACTGTCCTTGTTGGTGGTCCTGGATTTCAGAGGACGAAGAGGATGGAGTGGGTTGAAGGGTGAACTCAGAGTGGAATGAGATGAAAGAGGAGTACTGGGGGAAGTCTTAGTCGATATTCAAGCTGAGGTATCTACGACAAAACTTGGACTTATATATGGAGGTCGGAGGACATAACTATGTGAAATAAGTCTGGGATCAGAAGGGTCAGAGTAAGGGGTCGGAGTCAGAAGGGCCGGAGTAAGGGTCAGAGGTGGAGAATGGACAAGGGTCAACAGAGAATGTACAAGGTACATAAAGTAGAGAATGGAGACTGAAATGGAGACAGAGAATGTACATGCAGAGTCAGAGGTAACTAGGGATGGAGGTTTTACATGATGAGAATGAAATAGGGAGTAAACTATAATGGAGACACGGAAGACAGAGTGATGGAATGAGATGGAGGAACAGAGATACTATGGGTGAGATTTGAAGTGCGCAAAGGTGCCGGAGTTGCATTTCAGAGGTACAGAGTTGCATGGAGGAATGGCATGTGATAGGATGACAAACAATGACAATTAAAGAACTGGATGGTTCTCTGTCTCTACACCAGAGTGTAGGTACTCTCTATCACAGGGAGAGTAGCACAGGTAGTTCTAGTAGGAGACTTACTAGAATGGACACTTGAGGTAAGAGTAGACTGAGGTGAGAGTTGAAGGAAAGATAGTTGATGTTACAGGTGTAAAAGGGGAAAAACCGGAATCTTTCATTTTTTTACTTTTCTCTATTTTTTACCTTAGCTAATGGACATAACAGATCTGAGATCTGTAGATCTACAATACGGGTCTTCCATTTCTATTGTGATTAGATCTTCTTTCCACACGCAACGTGGTATGCTTCCTTTTCATTACTGCTTGCTTCCATTCCATTTCAGTACAGCCTTTGCCTCATGTACTACTTTACTTATTGGCCAATCATGTTTCTCCCTCCCACTTACATATGCATGGTCTGTGCACTTACGGCTGTACCCTTAGTTAGTATATATACAAGTAGACACTCGATGTATCTCCTTAGTCTTGAAATTGGTACTTTCAATCCTACTCATCCTTGCCCAAATAAGCTCTATGCTTTTTACATCTTCCTGCCAAGACTAGCAATAATCCACCTTGTGAGTACTCCTCTCCGTCGTCTTCTCGTCACAAACCCTCGCTTCCAGTACCAGTTTTACAGTTGATTGACTAAAGAAAGCATGTATGGGAGCTTTCCTCAAACTAAATAGTGTCTAACTATTATTTGTAAGTATTTGTGCTGGTCCATATGCATATCTCTTGTATATCTATGTAAGGATATCAAGGGTGTGAAGGGATCACATAGTATGTCATTTAAGATGACTAAATGTCCAATATCAATTGGATAGTCTGTCACAATCAAAAATGGCAATGTGACAGAATGGTCATGACCAACTTTGTGACCAAAAGTGTGACTGAATCATCAGTCACATCTAATACAGATGAATCTTAGTATGAGAGTGAATGGTTAAACATAATATCAATGGTATCAGGATAAGAAGATCAGAATAAGAAATACCATTGATTTCAACAACAATAGACAACAGACAACAGATGACAAACAACTGAAACAGATGACAGAACAGATCCAGATGACAACAATGATGAATAAAGTCAGCGGCAGCAAACACAGTCATGGCAAAACATCAGGTGAACATCAACAGACAATGTCAACAACATTGATGATGGTGATGACAATGATAAGGTGGAGGTGGAGGTGGAGGTAGATGCCAGCAACAACAACAGGGACAAACATGACAACAATGACAAATGAGGTCAGCAATGGAATTCTGGGCTAGTCAAGTCATGAGACTTTCCCAGAATATAGTCTGTGCATGAGTAAGTGAAGTGGCAAGTCTCTTCCTCTTCGCCACTTCACAGCCTCAGTCAGTCCAGCATGCACCTGATCATCCTCTTGCACACCATTCATCTTTCATTTTCATGTCTCTAATCTCCTCCCATGCTCCACTTTTCCACTCCTTTCCATCAAACAATCATCATTCGCTCGACCTGCTCCAACCACCAACTGTCATACAAGACCCCAACAATGCCATCATGCCCAACTTTGCCTCACCCAAGCATGAGGCAGACTGGATACCTTTCATGGACACAGGCATCGACAAGGATCAAGTGATAGCCATCCTATGCAACCAATGGATGAGACAGAACAATCTTGCCAAAGTGGCATGGCAGCACCATCTTGTTGCAGCTGAGGCTGCAGACAAAGCTACCAGAGAACAAGCTGAGTTAGCTAGGATCCAACAGGAGGAAGAAGCCCATGCCCTCAAGGAGGAATGAAAGAAATACAGGACAAAATTTGCCCCCATCCCAGACAAACCAGTTCCTGATGCTCACCCCATCCTTCTATCAGCTGTTGCCATATGAAAACTCAAAGCTGGCCTATACTGTGAACTTTGGTATTTCTTTAATGCTTGTCTTGATGTGTCAGAAAGCACCCTTGCATATGCTATCAATGACAACACCCTCGCTTTGATAGCCGATAATGATGGTTCTCTCACATTTGCTCCTTCCACTTTTGTTAAAGACAAGTGCAACCCCATACAGGATGAGAACCTGATGTTTGAACAGTTCAGCCACACCACCATCCACATGATTGACACCATAAGGAGCAATGGGTGGCAACCTGATCACATCAACATACATATTCATTTCTGGTCTAATATCGAGCGACACAAATGGCGCAGTTCTTGCAATGAAACTGAGCAATGAGCACTCCTGATATATCAGGCCACTCAGCACTGCCACTGGCACTCAAAGATTGGTACCCCCAACACATTCAGCATTGCCAAGATCAATGACACTGCTCTTCTCAAAGTCTACATGTTACAAATGCCTCAAATCTCATACCATTTCCTATGAACAAGTCCATTCCTTTCCCTATACTTCATAAGCCAACTCAACCTTATGTCATTCCACTACACAAGTCCCTAATGAACACAGACTCCAAAGCCTCATGCCAAACCTATACAGGATTCAATCCATGATTGACTGTCACACTTCAAGGCACTGATTAAAAACCTAACCCCATAAACATATATTAACCCTATGTCCTATGGTTCCATTCTATCAACACATGCTACACTTCTCTTCCATATGATATGCCACAAGGTAGTACCTTATCTATGACATCATTCTATTCTTACTTATCATCCAATGACAATTAGATACTGAGTATTGTACCACATTCCTTATTAGTGTACCATCGTAAATACAACCACACACAGTGGACACTATATAAACCCTCATGTAGTAGCATACTTTCTCCAGTTTAATCAACTTGTATCTTTCTCTCTTACAATCAACTCCAAGTCTATAAAACTTTCTTCCCTTAAAAACTATACAACCACTCAATTTCGAGAGTTGTCTCACTACAAGTGCCTCTCATCCAGGTCAGACAACAAGCAATGGGCTCTCATGCAAAGTAAGCGCTTGCGCTGGCAAAGCAAACATGAAGCAGGTTTTAATGTATGTTACTCCCATCATTCCTCTCCACTGCTGACAAGTCCTCTCTCATCTTTACATGACATGCAACCTACTACACTCTGTGTCCACTGGTTTACCATACACTACAACACCATGTCCACTGGTCATCCACATGCACTTGTGTTTCTCCAATGATCATGCCCATCATGATCTCTCCCATCATCCCATACAGTCGTTCACCAGAGCCAATGACAAATATGGGAACTTGGCTTCATCCACACACAATGTAAGCATGCCTACCCATGGCAGGACCTTTAGTGGCACAAAGAGAGTGCTTCCTCTCTCTCCTAATTCCCAATTTCCCTCCCACAAGAAGTCCTGGTCCTTTCGTGCACCAGGCCAACCTGCCTCCAATGACAGGGCAACACCCACCTTTTCTGCCTGCACCATCTGTCTTGGCAGACACAAACATGACATCATGTGCTGTGTAGTACCATGCATGTGAGATGACAAAAATAAAACCCAAGCTGAATGCATTGGGCTTAACCTGTTCACCAAAATGGGCAAACATTTATGTTCCAGATGGCAGAAAGCTGAATGGTGCACTGAAACCCATTGTCCCCTCCATGTCTGCTCAGGTTGTGGAGCCAAGGCACATGGTGCCCAACAATGCCCATGTGTAGAAAAACCTCTGGCCCTTGACCCAATACCAAGTACTAGTGTGAGAATCTGACCTTCATTCTGCAAACTGAATACATCGCTTCATGGACATCCCAGCTGGTTTTTGTAATGGATTTCTTGTAGATTTCCCTGATATCTCCATCACCCAGTCCCCTCCTAATAAAGATTTGTTTATGACATATGTACATGGTTGAGTTTCAAATAATACTAAATTGTGAACTGCAGAAGGGATGCTACATTGGTCCACTATCTGCAGCTGAACTTACATCGTGCATTGGTCCCTTTCAATCCTCCCCTATCTCTATCATTCCCAAGCCTGAAACAACACCCAAAACAAAAGGATATTGTGTAGTTGTCTTTTGTAGAGAGACTAGCTCTTAGAGGATTGTTTGAGTGGAAAGATTGAAGTGAATTAAACTGAGGACTATCAAAGTACAGCTCAGGTATATATACTACTCTATAATGTTTGTATCTGTTTGTGTCCTGGTCTGTGCACAACTGGTATGCCAGACTTTATACCATAAAAGAAAGTAAGTAGAATGACCATGATTGGATAATGAAAGTGGTGCCATGTAGGCTGTGCAAATGTAATAATATAATTGGAAGAAAAGGATCATATGACATAATGAGGCTGTGTGATGTGGCAGCCAATAGGAATAAGAGTTGAGCATAGGTTTTGGCATGAGGCAAATAGAGTCTAGAACAAGTCTGGGTGAAATGTGGGAGGAACGACATAGCATTCTTGAGGTGTGAAGATTTGTTGATAAGATAGTATGGGGTTGATAGGCATAAAGACAGGGGTTGGAGATAGGGGTTTAGAAGCGTTCGTAACAAAGCCAGGCAAACCAGGAAAATTTAGACTAATCCAAAATTTTTCATTCCCCCTAATCACTTCTCCCAAATTTCCCAATTCCTCAGTTAATTCACACATCAACACAAATAACTTCCCTGCCACATGGGAAAAGTTTTCCATCATCTACCTTCTTATTTCCCACCTTCCCCCTGATTCTGAAGTAGCTACTAGAGACACTGCCAAAGCATATCAAACTGTCCCTTTTCATCCTTCCCAATGGCCAGCTACTGTAGTCTGTGCAGCATCTGATTTTTTTACATAGACATGTGTGCTGCCTTTGGTGCAGTACCTTCAGTAGGTGTATATAGCAGGGTTGCAGATGCAGGTGCAGAGCTCATGTGATACCACAGCATTGGACCCTTAGATAAGTGGGTCAATGACCACATCTTTTTCCACATATGCACACACTATATTTCTACTTACAATGAGGCTCGGTCGATGTGGGCCTGCCAAATCACCCAAGCAGGACCCATGATGAACCAGTCAGGTAGCTGCACATGGTATTCAGGGCTAGGCAACCCAGGGAAACCAAGTGAAGAATTTAACAAGTCTTGTTCATTCCCGATCCTAGATCTCTCCCAATCATCTCCACGTTCCACTCACGATGTGTCTTTCAGCTATGGCATGAATGACATTGATTGTCTATCCAACTGCCTTGGCATCCCATGGGAACTCTCCAAAGATCAACCCTTCACCAGATCCACCACCTACATGTTACAACTTCTTTTTCCTTTTAACATATGTACAAGACTGGTCCATGGCTACCATTCTCTCTTCATTCAAGAACAGTTGATTTCTCTCTCTTCTTAAAATTTTCACCTCCAAGGATTTCCTTTTTAGGAAACCCAACGTTGGAACACATAGTCCCAGATCCACAGTATACCTACTGCGCCGCAGCCAAGGATCTCAGTCATCCATGGTCTTCCCCCCCCCTCCTCCCTTTTACCTTTCTTGTGTCATGGTGTTCCCTCATTCCTTCTACGTCATTCTTAGGAACCCCGTCCTGTTCCCTTTGGGATCATCTCTTCCTTCCTCGTCCTTTTTCATTCCATAAACCTCCAGAGGGTGTCCCATTCCACTGACCTAACTCAGCCCCTCTTGTACCCTATATAAGCTGTAGGATACATGCCTGTATTCCCTAGCTTAGTTCTACTCAATTTACTGTGCTCAACCACTGTCACCCTCTGAACCCTCCTCATTCTTTGGAGGATCCTCCCTTGAACCCTTCGAACCCCTACAACGTGTTAGGGATCCTTTGAACTCTTGAAACCCCTCTAACAAGGGTATTCTGCCTTTGAACCATCGACTCCTGTCATCCAGCAAGAGCCCCTATTTTCGGAACCTCCGGAACCCCTATCTCGGAACATTAGAACCCCAGACCCATCAAAACCCTTGACCTCCTGTTGTCCGACAGAAACCCCTATCTTCGGAACCTTCAGAACCATATCTCAGAACGTCAGAACCCTTGAGCCACTGAGTTAATGCCAGTCCCTACCCGGGGTTGTCATATGTAACACTACATTGGTTTCGAATGGAATCTTGAAAACAAAACAGTCTCACTTGCTCTCACAAAAATAACCAAGTACATTCATGCCATTGATGAATGGTTACAGCACCCCACACACCCTGAAAGACATACAAACACTTTATGGCAAGCTCCTGCACTCTTGCACCATACTCTTTTGTGGTCATGTGTACCTCATAGGCCTAGAACACATGCTCTGCGCTTGTCAGGACAAGCCATTCATGCCACACCATCCTGACAAGGCCATCACCAATGATCTAGTATGGTGGATAACACATTTAAAACAGTGAGCCACATCCATCCCCATTCTTCCTCCCATTCCTTACACTGACATCTGTGCATATTCTAATGCCAGCTCTAGCACTGGAATTGCTATTACTGTCAGTCAATGCTGGTACACATGGGTCCTCCACCCAGAATGGCGCTCACTCCATGGCACCACTCGTGACATCGGATGGGCGGAGGCAATTGGCTTCAAACTCCTAGTCCACACACTCAACACTACCAAAATCTCCCATTCACACATCACCATACATGGGGACAACTCTGGCATCATTGAAAGTTGGTAGAATGACAGACATCATAACCCACAAACCAACCATGTTTTCTGACGCATTCACCAATTCCTCACTCAAACTAATCACATCTGGACCATTCAAACCTAATACGTCCCGAGCAGTGCAAACCCCTCTCCAGAGGCATCCTTCCTCCCCACCTCCCCATTCCCACCTTTCGCACACTATCATCCCTCACCAGCTTGCTGACCTCATCACCGATGTTGAGGACTTTCCACCCAACTTTGCTGTCAGCAACAAACCCCACAACTCTAAGGGCAATAACAACAACCCCTCTCACTGACACCCAAATCACACGTGTGAGCAACACCAACATCTCCTCACTGAAGAAGACAGTTTCATCTTCAATGA
This sequence comes from Royoungia palumana, assembly GCA_038089855.1. Taxonomy (NCBI): domain Eukaryota; kingdom Fungi; phylum Basidiomycota; class Agaricomycetes; order Boletales; family Boletaceae; genus Royoungia; species Royoungia palumana. Next base: position 18,338 of record JBBPLQ010000557.1, read on the forward strand.
GCTCTACATCTAAATACCTGACAGGCATGTGCTTCAATGCTCCACTCAATCCCACAGCTCCTCCCATCAATCCAGCATCCACCATCAGCCTTACTCACCCCACCACTCCCATTCCACGCCCATATAACCCATCCCTCACTCCCTCTCGCCTCTTTGTCCACACTGCCAAGCGAAGGACCATTTGCAGCTATAGAGACTAGAATCTGCATGCACACAAGACAGCACCCTCATCCCACCTGACCATGAAGACACAATCTCAGAAGATCATTTCAATTGTGTTCTCGACATCATCACTGCCTCTTGGGCTCCAAGCACCAAAGAAACATACAGAGCTGGCCTCCTTGTCTTTCATATCTACTGTTACAGATGCTCCCAAGCCCCTATCTATAACCCCTATATTCCCCTCATTATCTAATCAATCACATGACATCCTATTCCCCAAACTCTATGTTCAACAACCTTCATACATTGTTCCCCTACATTCATGCCTCATTCCATTCCCAAAGGTCTAGAACCTCTAT
>JBBPLQ010000558.1:0-18857 GCA_038089855.1 Royoungia palumana
CTGGACTAGGAATGTGCGGAGCTGATGGGGATTGGAGCCATCAAACTGGTCCGGAATTCGGACTTTGGTTCGAGGCACAGAGGTGCGTTTTGAGCGATTGGCTGATCTAGCCAACTGCTGTACAGCGCGGGAAAGGAGGGCGGCAGCGTCATCGGAGGAATCTTCGGAGTCGGAGGGACAAGACTCGGAGTCAGAGTCGTTACTAGCATACTGTGGGAGAGGGCGTGAACGAGAGTGCGGGTGGGGGTACAGATGGGGCTGATCCAGCGAAGAACGGACAGAGTGCTGACCAGGAGTTTCGGAGTTACGGTATCTCCTGCCCAGGAGCGAGGCTCCCAGAGTCAGAGTCGGAGTATGGCGTGACTGAGGGACAGAGCTAGGTGAACGACGTGCAGAGAAGCCATAAAAGCGGTCTTCGACCTGAGGTCGTTGACGATGGCTGGCGAAGATACTGAGAGGGCTGAGACGCTCGGATGCGGAGGGATTCATGATGGAGGTTTTACCACTTGGTCGAGTTCTGAAATTGACGGAGTTAACTCGAGGAATGAACAGGCGAGGACAGCAAGTGGGAGCTTGAATATACTGTTAAGGCTATGCAGGATTTCCGGCGACAACTCCGGTCAACTCCGGATACAACTCCGGAGTTGTGCGAGGGGTTCGGGACTTCGGCTTCAGCGACTCGGAGCAGAGCGCTGTGCCCTTACTGTCCTTGTTGGGGGTCCCGGATTTCGGAGGACAAAGAGGACGGAGTGGGTTTGAAGGGGGAACTCAAAGTGGAGCAAGACAAGAGAGGAGTGCCGGGGAAGTCTTAGTCGATATTCAAGCTAGAGTATCTATGACAAGGTGCAGACTTATATACGGAGGACGGGAAACGTAACTGGGACAGAGATGAATAAGTCCAGAGTCAGAAGGGTCGGAGTAAGGGTCGGAGACGGGGAATGGACAAGGGTCGACAGAGAACAGAGAAGGGTCGACGGAGAAATGTACATGCAGGGTCGGAGGTAACTAGGACGGAGGCAATACATGACGAGATAGAATGTAAACTATAAACGGAGAATGGAGAGACGGAGTGAAACGGAGAGACAGAGATCTACGGACAGGGTATCGGAGTGCGCAAGGGCGCCAGAGTTGGGTTTCGGAAGTGCGGAGTAGGTCGGAGGAACAGCACGTGACAGAACCCCTACAACGTGCTAGGGATCCCTTGAAACCTTGAAACCCCTTTGACAAGGGTACTTACCCTTTGAACAATCGACTCTTGCCCTCCAGCAAGAACCCCTATTTTCGGAACCTTCGGAACCCCTATCTCGGAACGCTGGAACCCCAAGCTCATCGAAAACCTTGACTCTCTGTCACTCGACAGAAGCCCCTATCTTCGGAACCTTCGGAACCCCTGAGCCACTGAGTCAACGCCAGTCCCTACCTGGGGTTGTCGTAACAAATGTGGTGCCATGTAGGCTGTATGAATGTAATAATATGATTGGTGAAAGGAAATTGTATGACATATGGGTCTGTGTATATGTGGCAGCCAATAGGAATAGGTATTGTGCATAGGTTTGGCATGAGGTGTATGTGTTCTAGAACAAGTCTGGGAAAAAGGCAGGAGGAATGACATAGCATTCTTGAGGTGTGAAGACTTGTTGATAAGATAAGATAGGATTGATAGGCATAAAGACAGGGGTTGAGGATAGGGGTTTAGGAGCATTTGTAACGCTGGCCTCACCAACACCTTCCTAATTGCCTGATTCCACACCAACTGCACTTTCCTATGCTCCAGACCATAGTCCAACTGGCATATCACTTCCCAGACTTCTGTTAAGGCTATGTTAGAATTCCAGTGACAACTCTGGTCAACTCCAGATCTAACTCTGGAGTTGCATGAGGGGTTCAGGACTTCAGCTTCAGCAACTTGGAGTGGAGCACTGTGCCCTTACTGTCCTTATTGGTGGTCCTAGATTTCGGAGGACAAAGAGGATGGAGTGGGTTGAAGAGATGAACTCAGAGTGGAACAGGATGAGAGAGGTGTGCCAAGGAAGTCTAAGTTGATATTCAAGCTAATGTATCTATGACAAAGCTTGGACTTATATATGGAGGTCAGAGGACGTAACTAGATGAAATAAGTCCAGGGTCAGAAGGGTCAGGGTTGAAGTCAGAAGGGTCAGAGTAAGAGTCAGAGGCAGAGAATGGACAAGGGTCAATGGAGAATGTACAAGGTACATAAAATGGAGAATGGAGATGGAGAATGTACATGCAGGGTCAGAGGTAACTAGGGACAGAGGTTTTACATGACAAGAATGAAATGGAAGGTAAACTATAATGAAGATGTGGAGGACAGAGTGACGGAAAGTGATGGAGTATCGGAGCATCAGAGTGTGACAGGTGTGATGGAGTAGCGGAGTGACAGACATTGGAGTGTGACAGAGTGTGACAAATCATCGGAGTGTGATGAATCATCGGAGTAAGTATTAGAGTAGGACATTGGAGTTAAGGAGTTGGTTGATGGAACAGATCATGACAACTTCCATCAACATCAACATCAACATCAACATTTATCACATTATCACTTTCCTCACCAATCATAACTACTGCTCTGCTAGCCATTTTGGACTTAGTGCTGACCAGTCTGAGTCCACTGGCAGCTATTTCTGTTTTGTCTTTCTATTCTACAGCTGAATCACATCACAAATCGACCAGATCACCACTACCATATCTCCTTCATTGCTGACATTGCCAACACCTTCACATTCGACAATCATGCCTAAACTGGCATCTTCTAGTGGTCCAGACTATAGACTGATGCTTTCTCATGGTCTGGACTATTGACTGATCCCTTCTTGGACCAGTCCAGACTGTATTTCCTGTGGTCCAGACTTCCCTCAGACTTCACAATCACTACCAACATCACCCATCCCATTATCTACAAGTCCTATCCAGCCAATTTCACCTTTTCTGAGTGATATATCACTAACACCTCATAGCCCAATGCTTTCCCATGATCTGGACCACCAACTGGTGCTTTCCTACAGTCAGGAAATCCCTTGGACTCCTCAATTCCTACTGAATTTGCTATCACCAAGTCTTATTCTTATTGTTTCATTACCAAACCATATACCACTAGCCTTCCCTAGACTGATGCTTTCATGTGGTCCAGACTATCAGCCAATGCTTTCCTATGGTCCAGAAAACCATTGGACTTCTTGTTCCTTACTAAAATCACTACCAACAAGTCCTATTTCCACTGAATCACTCCTATTGAACCATTTACTACTAACTCCATGTAGACTGACACTTTCCCACAATCTGGACCACCAATCGGTGCTTTCCCACGGTCCGGACTACCCTCGGACTTCCCAATTATCACCCCTTTTGCTACCAGCATTGCTATCAAGTTCCCCCAGCCTCATACTAACATGTCCTGCTCAGATTGACTCATTTCTAGACAGTATCCTGCCAAAACCACTTAGACCGAAGCTTTCCTGCAGTCCAGACAATCATCAGACTAGTCTATAATAGTCTGGACCACTTCCCAACCCACCAGAAATATGTCTTAACACCTAGGACTTCAAGTCCTTCTTTTCTAGCATGCTGAATAAGTATAAATGCAAATTCCCTTTCATCACTGTGCTCCCTCCATCCTTGCCGACCACTTCAGCATCATTCCACACTACCAGCACACCACTGACATCATTTCTAGCTACTGTTAAGACTATGTCAGAGTTCCAGCAACAACTCTGGTCAACTCCAGATCTAACTCTGGAATTCTGCAAGGGGTTTGGGACTTCAGCTTCAATGACTCAGAGTGGAGTGCTGTGCCCTTACTGTCCTTATCAGTGGTCCTGGATTTTGGAGGACAAAGGAGACAGAGTGAGATGAAGGAGAACTTGGAGTGGAACTAGGTGAGAGAGGAGGGTCAGGGAAGTCTAAGTCAATATTCAAGCTGATGTATCTATGACAAGGCTCAGACTCATATACAAAGGTTGGAGGACACAACTAGATGAAATAAGTCCAGAGTCAGAAGGGTTGGAGTAAGGGTCAGAGATGGAGAATTGACAAGGGTCAGCAGAGAATGTACAAGGTACATAAAATGAAGAATGGAGATGGAGATGGAGACAGGGAATGTACATGCAGGGTCAGAGGTAACTAGGGACAGAGGTTTTACATGATGAGAATGTAATGGAATGTAAACTATAATGAAGACATGGAGGATGGAGGGATGGATCATTGGAGCATTGGAGTGTGATGGGTGTGATGGAGTAGCAGAGTGACAGACATCAGAGTGTGACAGAGTAAGGAGTTGGTTGATGGAATGGATTGTCACAGTGACAGCTACTGTCAATCAAGCCCAGCCTATCCCAGCCATACCAAACCCACTTGTTATGAACACTCCTAAACCCCTATCCTCAACCCCTGTCTTTATGCTATCTAATCCTATCTTATCTTATCAACAAGTCTTCAAACCTCAAGAACACAATGCCATTCCTCCTGTCTTCACCCCAGACTTGTTCTAGACTTATGCCTCATGCCAAACCTATGCTCAACTCCTATTCCTATTGGCTGTCACATTTACACAGCCCCATATGTCATATGATTCTTTTCCTCTGATCATATTATTACATATGCACAGCCTACATGGCACCACTTTCATTAACCAATCATGGTCATTCTAGATACTTCCATTCATAGTATAAAGTCTGGCACACCAGTTGTGCACAGACCAGGACACAAATAGATACAAACATTATAGAGTAGTATATATATCTGAGCTGCACTTTGATAGTCCTCAGTTTAGTCAACTTTGGTATCTTCCATTCAAAGCCTTTTGAGCCTAACAAGCTACACTTCCACAAAACTTCACTTCACTTTGAGTATTGTTTCACCACCAGCCTGTGCTTCTATCAAAAGTCCACCACACTGGACTACCTACCATCCATTGTCACCACTTCCTATCTACTCCAGACCATCATCCATGGTCTCCCCAACACTTTCTCCATCCATTCTGAGTCATAGAACATCCCTAGCCACCATATTTCTACCACCATTGCCCCCATCTACGTCACATCACCCATTGCTACCACTCCTGCACACTCCAGAATTGCATTTCCGAAGTTTCCCATGCTTTGACCGACTGATTGGACTAGTACCTAATCATATTTCACCTTTCTGGACTTCCAGACTCCCATACTCATCTTTGCCACTCTCCAGATACCCCTTTTCCACCATGTCACAACAAGCCACCTGACAATTTCTCTCTACCTTTTATCCTGGTTTCATTGCTAACAATTCCTCCCCATTCCAACAGGTAATGTCCAGGAGGACATCATTCAAAGTCCCTGGGGGGAGGACCCCAAAAGTTTTGCATTTTATATTTCAATGATTTGATTGTTTCTTCTAATTCCTATGATATTCTATGGCCATCTGATCTCATTACATGCATCATTTCTACCCCAGGATTAGTCAAGTGACCATTCCTATCACATATCCAGACTTCTCTTCTGTTTTCCAGCTTATTATTTGACTTTCTGAACCTATACATATCTCCACTTTCCAGGCTGATCTTGTGCTTTCCGGCTTATCATTTGACCTTCCAGACCTATTTCTCATGCTCTGGACTCATTTCCCAAGCTCTGGATTCGTTTTTCTATACTCTGGACTCTGTTACCAACCTTGTCCATTCATCGTTTGACTTTCTGGACTTATATCTTGACTTTCTGGCTTATTCTTCAAGTTTCTGGCTTATATTTCGACTTTATGGACATGTTTCTCACGCTCCGGACTCGTTTCCCACGCTCCAGATTCATCTTTCCATGCCTTGGACTCTTTGTTCAACTTCATCCATTTGTCATTTACATTTCTAAACTCATCCTTCAACCTTCTGACTTATCATTTGACTTTCCAGACTTATCTTTCAACTTTCTAGACTTGTTTCTTGTGCTCTGGATTTGTTTCTTGTGCTCTAGACTATCATAAATTAGCCATTCACCTGAGTTGTTGCCTCATTAGGTTAATGTTCTTTGGGTTAGTAAAGCACATGTACTTAGAGGCATTTGGGATATCTATATTAATAGTATTACAATCAAAAGCAGAGAAAGGCTGGCCATATGTAACATCTGCACTGTGGCAATGTCCAAATAAGGAAGGTTGCAGCTTGCACAGCCTGTGTGCAGATCAACTTTGATGGGCTCTAGCTACATTCTCTTTGCATCTTGTCTCTCAGAGTTGGTTCTACACCTTGTCCAGTCCATATACAAGGTATGTAGTCACTAAAAATGGTCCGATTCCACCCTGATGTGATCTGGTAAAGTGGTGAGTGAGATTCATCCCACACTGTGTAGTGATGTCTTTAGATTGTAACTTGAGCTTGCCATGTCAACACAGATTGTTTGTGAGCTTGGTAAGATGCTTGTGGTGCTTCCCTGATGATGTGGGTGGCCTAGGTACATACATTGTATTGTTGTTTTGCTGTTGGTGCTGACCTGTCTGCTTTTCAGCTAGCAGTCACGTTTCAACTGGTATTGAATCACAGCATGTGCCACTCATTGTGCCATCCACCCGACACTCTATCCCATTTGTATGGATGATGTTGGCACAGTTTCGGCCCTCTGAATTGTCCTTGATGTCACCCAATACCTCTAGGACCTGTAAATGGCTCCCTGGCCCAGGATCTCAATGTGGTGCATTTGTTTCATTGACACACTCGTTTCTGACGTCTCTAGGTCGATCCTGGTCGCTGTGGACACCTGCTCCATCACTCTGGCAGTCCAGATCCACACCATCATCAATCTTTGCCTCTGGCACCTGGATCTGCCCACCTCAACCTATAACTTGGCTCGACGTGTTCGTTTCATTGATGTGCTGGTTCCCATGACATATGGGACATCCCTGGGACCTATGATAACTGTATGGGGTGATGGCTTCACTGCCTGGGTCATATGGTGTGCTTTGCAGCCTAACGTTGTTAGCTCATGGCTTGAGCTTGCCATATCAACACAGTTGGTTCATGGACTTTGTAGGACATCTGGTGTGTCAGTTTGGTGGTTTGGATGTCCTAGGTAGTAAGTTGCATTTTCTTCATTCATACCATTCTTGCTAACTTGTCTACTTTTCAGCTAGCAGCCACATTCTAACCTGTATCAAGTTGTAATGTGTGCTGCTCGTTGTGCCATCCATCCAGCACTCTCTCCCATTTGTATGGACACTGTGGATACTGTTTCGGTGCTCTGAAACATCCTCAACATCATGTTTTGCCTCTGGTACCTCCTCTTGTCCTCTTGGATCCAGGACTTGAGCTAGTGCATCTGTTTCGATGCCACACTCATTTATGACATTCCAAGGACATTTCTTGTTGCTATGGACGCCTGCTCCATTGGTCTTACAGCTCCAACTGCCTCCAACATTGTCCTTCAGCTCTGGGACATGGATCTGCCATCCTTGACCTATAAGTCAGTCTGATGCATTCAGTTTGTCAATGCACTCATTACTGTCAGCTTTAGGGAGTTCCTGGTCGTGGTTGATGCCAGTTCCATCATTCTGACAGTCTGGATCGACACCATAGTCAACCTTCATCTCTTGCACCTGGATCTGGCTTTCTCAACCCATAAGTTGATTCAACACATTCATTTTGTCAACACACCAGGTCCTATGGACTGGGGGACACCCCTGGGACCTGTGGTAACCATCTGGACTGATGGCTTTCCCTCCCTGGTGGTATGGTGCACTCTGCAGCCTCTCTGCATCAAGTGGCTCTGTGGATGCATCAGGATGATGGTTGTCGTCATCCATTGCATCCCCAGGGTATTCTGGTATTGTCCTTGGGTCCATCGTGGCATCTGTGTAGGTGTGTGGTTCAAGTGGATGGAACAGTAGCATAATTGGGTGGTCTGTCTTGGGACCAGTTGTTGCTTCAAGTGACATGCCACATGGTTTTTTGATCCAAAAAGGAAAAACACATGGCATCTAGCAAAATAGCCAAAATAAACATTGGATAAGTTTTGTCACACCACTCTCCCACACCGTTCTCCACTAACTTTATGATAATCATTGCAGGAATAGAGGTGAAAGAAGACAGATGAAGACAAGTTGGGTCAGACTCCCACATCTAGTTGCTGTTTTCTTTCCTCTCTATTCATTTTCTTTGCATTACTTACCTATACTTTTGTTTCTTTCCCTTACCAACCAACTGCTGCTGCTCTGAGTCAACTTCTCATCACTCCAGCCCACCATAGACCACTCTAGACTACTCCATATGATCATCACCCACCTCCTGGACCAATCACAAACCACTCTACCATCATGCTAGTGTTGTATCTTCACCTGGACACCTATCCATCACCAATCAGAGCTACTACACGTACCTGCATCAGCCCTTAGTGCTAGTTGAATGTTAGTATCCAACTGTTATGAACACTCCTAAACCCCTATCTTCAACCTCTATCTTCATGCCACAAAACCCTATCTTATCTTATGAACAAGTCTTCATACCTCAAGAACGATATGTTGTTCCTCCCGCATTCTCTCCAGACTTGTTCTAGACTCATACACCTCATGCCAAACCTATGCTCAATACCTATTCCTATTGGCTACCACATACACACAGCCCCATATGTTATACAATTTCCTTCCTCCAATCATATTATTACATTCACACAGCCTAAATGGCACCACTTTCATTATCCAATCACAGTCACTCTAAATATTTCCTTTTATGTCATAAAGTCTGGCACACCAGTTGTACACAGACCAGGACACAAATAGATACAAACAATATATAGTAGTATATATACCTGAGCTGTACTTCGATAGTCCTCAGTTTAATCAACTTCAATTAGCTCCCTCGCTGGAGACAGCATTGTATCTTCTATACTTTCTTTCGGCTAAAGGCCACATTACTATGTTTCCCTTTCGAGGGTTAAACCTCCACCAGAGCCATATAAGGAGTCGTTGAGTATAAGAGCCTAGCATAGCCATCCAACAAACTGATCAGAGCCAGAGCTATCACACCAGAGCCCGAGTCCATTGTCCCAGGCCCATGCACAAAGGTCCATTCCCTGATCACTATCATTACTATGAACATTACCCCACATTATGATTTACACCCGACTCATACCTTGCCCATTACACAACGATACATTTAAGTAGTTGATCAGGTCACATGTGATTGTAGTTGTAGCTACACACATAATCAACTTTGATATCTCCCATTCAAAGTACCCTCTAAGCCTAACAAGCTCTATTCCAACTAAGCTTCACTTGCTTTGAGGGTTGTTTCACCAACATTCAACTGGCACTGACTGTTGACAGTCAGTGTCTAAGTCCACCACAGATATAGAGCTTCAGACACTCTAGGTTGATATCCTGGCTTCATCCTGAGGCTGATGCACCCTTTCCAAGTCCAAACATCCATTCCCAGGCCTAATTGTCCATTTCTGGGCCTGATTGCTCAGTTTCCAGACCAATTAAGTTATGACAATCCCAGGTAGGGACTGGCATTAACTCAAAAGGTTCTGAAAAATCCAGAATAGGGGTTCCAAAGGTTCTGAAAACAGGGGTTCTTTGTCTGATGATAGGAAGTCAAGACTTTATAGTTCTGAGGTTCTGAGATAGGAGCTTCTGTTGTATGCAGAAGGACAAGGTAACCTTCTGGAAGAGTCTTCTGAGGGGTCAAAGGTTCCCTAGAGTGTTGTAGGGAGTCGAAGGGTTCAGAGGAGAGGTCTCTCTTTCAAGTGGGGGGGTGTTCAGAGAGTGAGAGTGGTTGTGTACAATAGATTGAGTAGATCTAAGCTGGAGAATACAAATGGGTATTTCTACAACTTATATACAGACTAAGAGAGGCTGAGTCAGGTCAGCCAAATAAAGGATTTGTCTTAAACCAGAATCAGAACAGGAGCCAAAAAAAGAGAATGGAATGGTGAAAGGTGGAGCAGAGGTCCATTGGTACACTTGTCAGGAGGTGTAAAGGAATGCCATTCATATATAAAAAAGATGGATGGCCAAAAGGGGCAACATTGCCAGTCCTGGTCCTTGACTGCAGTATAGCAGTCATATTGATAGACTTGGAACTGCAGGTTCTAACATCAGATTTCCTAAAAAGAAAAGCTTTGAAAGGTAAAAACCAAAGTTCAGTCAACCATTTTGAGTGATACAAGGAATGAAAATAAAGAAAAAGAGATGAGTTGCAAATCATAACAGATTCTCCACTTTCTGGCCCTGTCATCCACTTTCCAGTCCAGTCACATACATTCTGGACATGTATTCAATAGTCCAGTTATCTTTCTCACTATTTCCAGCAGGTTTCTCACAGTCCAGACTACCTTGGCCAACTTTCCTACACTCCAGACTTCATTCTGATGCCCCAGACTTGGCAGTACATCTACATACTATAGATACTCTATTTACCTATTTCCAAACTTTGCAACTGTTTATATAGTCTGGGAAATGCCTAGACTATAAATTCCTGTACCTAGCCTTGCCTAAGGGAGCTTTTTATCACTTTTCCAATGATATCTACTTCCTTCCCTGTATCCACCTACCTTTCTATCAATCTATCCATCCATTACCAGCATTTCTGATGACCCAACTGATTCTGACACCCTTCTGGTAGTGTTTAAGAGTCTGGTCTGGTCTGGTTTTCCATGCACCAAATAAGACAACCAGGCAAGACCAGTCCTAAAAAGGAAAGATTAGTTGCAACTGGCAACTGGACCAAAAAAGACTGGTTGCAACTGGGTTTGTAAATAACCGGTCCCCAACTAGTTCTCATGCTTAGTCATATGAGAATGAATAATAGTAGAGACTTTTAGCTGGCTACTGACTAAATATTGGTACACACAGAACCACAGGAGCCAGAGATATGACTGTTTTTGTACTGTATGTCAAGTTTTGGGGGGTATATTTACTATTTTGATCATACAAAATTCAAATAAATCAATTAAATTCCCCAACAAATAGGGGGACCCTTGCTAATATGGTAGTGTGGCTGTACATGGTTGTGACCAGTTTCAGACTGGTCCAGGACTGCAGTCTTTTTTTTTTTCAAATGAAGGTAACTAGCAACTGCAGTCCAGTTTCCAGTTGTGCTACCATTCTGCAACTCAACTTTAAAACACTACTTTCCAGCCCTAATCAGCCACTCCAAACTGCTCCTATCATATCTCCTGCGCTCAAACTGTCTAGGACTTCACTCAGACTTCCTGGAAGTCATTCCCTCCACTCAGGACTTCATCCCAGGGACCCCTTGAGACAGATCCCAAACCTTGCACTTACCTGACCAACACCCTAGCTACTCCCATCTAGCTAGTCCTTGGACTTTTCACTGCCTCAAAGATGAGACCATTAAGTCGCCTGCACTCTGCTGCTTGGACTACAAGTCCAACCTGGAGGTTGACCTTGCTGTAGACACCTTGGTCATAGTGGTTGGGTTTATCCTGTTGTGGATGGGCACAGACAGGAAACAATATCCCAACTGATTTGGGTTCATTAGCCTCACCAAGGTCAAGAGCCACTACTCTCAGGCCAAACTTGAGCTATACAGACTTTTCCATGCACTCCATGTGGTCCAAGTATTTGTTTTTAGTATCACTAACTTCATTGTAGAAATGGATGCAAAATATGTCTAGGATATGATTTACAACCTGGATTACAATCTAATAGAAATCAATAGATAGATTGCTGATATTCTTTTTTTCCACTTCAAGATCTGCCATATCCCTGCCGCTCATTATGCTGGCCCTGATAGTCTTTTCCAACAGCCCCCTTCGGACCTAGACCCCCTGGTGGAGGAATTGGCTGAGAATTGGCTGGACCAGGCTTACTCATTCTCAGTTTCTCTACTCAACAACTGATTCCTTCCCTACCCCACTAAACTCCCCTCTGTTATCCTCACTAGACTTCCCTCTGATATCCACATCACTTACCATGTCTCCTCTCCACTGCAGCCTGGAACACCCCAGTCTTCTCTCATATATGCACCAGTCTTCACATCTTCTGTCACTGACTCTCCTACTATTACCAACACCCCAACCATCCCACAGTCTGCAAAGGCTGTGGCCTGAGAAGCCTGTATTTGTCTTATCCAGACCTTCCACTCTACCCATACATGCCCTGCCAACCTCTCCAATGCTGAATTCCAATTGTTTGTAAACTCAGTGACAAAATATTTCTACTCAACAATTCCCTCTGGCACTGGGAACCTCATGGCCATCACTAGCTTGTCATACCAGAAGATTGCTGGTACAGACTTATTGAAGAGGCTCATGATGACCTCAGGCACACAGGTGTCTACATGGTCTGTACCTGGCTCCTTCTGTGATTCTGGTGGCCAATGCTGGTTGATGATGTTAAGTGGTTTTAAAGAACTGGGTAGTTCTCTGTCTCTACACAGGTAGTATAGGATACTCTCTTGCTAGAAGAGTATAGTGCAGGTAATTGTTAAGACCAGGTCAACTCCAGAGTTAGGTGCACAGGTAGGACCTTGGCTTCAGTGACTTGAAGTGGAGTGCTGCACCCTTGCCTGAGTCTCAGAGGTGGTCCAGATTTCGGAGGAGCAGAGGTTCGGACTTGGACATTGACTGGCAATGAAGTTGAGTCAGAGTTAGACAAGCGAAGCTCAAGTTGGAGGTTGGATGAGGAGTTGAATCTAAGTTAATATTCAAACTGAGGAACTACAATGAGTACATATACAGAGTAGGGGTCAGAGTCTTTATGACAAGAATGGAGGAGGTCATAACAAAGATGGGACAGCAAAGTTCAGAAGGGTCAATAGAGATGGAGAATGGACCTAAGTAATGGAGCGGTTGTTACGACAACCCCGGGTAGGGACTGGCATTGACTCAGTGGCTCAGGGGTTCCAAAAGTTCCGAAGGTAGGGGTTTCTGTCGAGTGACAGAAAATCAAGGTTTTCGATGAGCTTGGAGTTCCGGCGTTCCAAGATAGGGGTTCCAAAGGTTCTGAAAATAAGGGTTCTTGCTGGGTGGCAGGAGTCGATGGTTCAGAGGACAAATACCCTAGCTAAAGGGGTTTCAAGGGTTCAAGGGATCCCTAGCATGTTGTAGGGGGTTCGAAGAGTTCAAAGGGAAGCTCTCCAAAGAGGAGGGAGAGTTCAGAGGGCAATAGTGGTTGAGCACAGTAAATTGAGTAGAACTAAGCTAGGGAATACAAGCTTATGCCCTACAGTTTATATATGGTACAGGAGATACGAAAAGGGCTGAGTTAGGTCAGTGGAACGGGGCTCCCTTTGAAGGTCTGCGAGACAAAAGAGGAGGAGGGAGGAGGAGACGACTTCCAAAGGGAACGGAACAGGATAGCTAAGGGTAACGGAGAAGGAATAACGGAACACCAGGTTACCGGAAAAGTAAGGGGGAGGAGGGAGGAAGACCGCAGACAACTGCGGCTTTCGACTGCGGCACAGTAGGTATGCTGCGGTCCCAGGACTATGGGTTCCAACGTTAGATTTCCAAAAAAGGAAATCTTTGGAAGTGAAAATTTCAGAAAGAAAAAGAAATCGACCATTTGTGAGGTCGAGAGAATAGCAGTCATGTCGTAAAGAAGCTGTAACAGCAGTGGAATAAAGGGCTGTGCTCTCAAGCAAGCCAAAGGGACAAAGGTAACTAAGGTCTAAATCAAATATAGGGAGGAACATATATAGGAACAAAGAATGGAGAAGTGGAATACAAGTATGAGAGTTGGGATTGCATACTTAGCGAAATATCGAACAAAAACCATGGAGTTAGATCCAGAGTAGCGTCAGAGATCGGACTTGCAGATCAAGATATGACAGTAATCTCAAGTATGAGAGACTCATTTGAGTGGAAACATTTGAAGGAAGAAGCAAAGCAAAGTAGATTGAAGTACTGGGGAGAGCAAGTGTGAGGGAGCTCTCCTCCTATATAGTGTACAACTGTTGTTTGTACCTGTTTGCACTGGTCCATGCACTATCATATGTTTCTACCTAATAAGAGAAACAAGTGTGTGATGGAATCACATAATGAGTCATATAAGATGACTGATGATCTGAAGGATTGGTGAATGTGTCATACATGATGATGTGAAGTCCAATGAAGTCGGGAAGTCAAGTGTCACCTAGAATAATGATAATATGATAGTGTAATAAAGATAAGATCAATGGTATCAAGAATAGAATGATAAGATAAGAAATACCATTAATCTCGACACTCAATCTCACTAGAAATATTGAGTCATGAAAGATAAGGAGAAAGAGTCAAACTTTCTCATCTATACTCAAAAGCTATCTTTCCAAGGTTTTTGGTAAAATATCCAAGAATTATTGATTAGTTGGAACATAGAAAAGTTTGACTTCACCAAATTCTACAGCTTCTCAGATATAATGTTCCAGAATACAAACATGTATAATTTGTCCTTCTTGAGCTGGGTTTGAAGCTAGAAATATAGCTCCCTGATTATTCACACATAGTGATACAGGGAGAAGAACTACGATGAGTTCTTTGAATAGGTTGCAGATCCATTGGATCTGTTTGAAGCATTTCATCATGCCATAATATTCTGCTTCAGTGGATGAAAGGCAAACTATCTTCTGTCATTTTGAGAGCCAGGAAACAATTCCATTGGTTAAATAGACTGAATATCCTGTAGTAGATCTGGATGTCTCGATATCTCCTGCCCAGTCAGTGTCACTGTCAGTGATTATATCATTCATAGGACCATTGGCTTGGTAGGAAATACACGGGTCTATGGTTTGTGCGGGGTATTGCACAATATAGATTGCCTTTTGAAGATGTTCTTCTGATGGATTAGTGGAGAACTGTGACATTTTGATAATGGCATAGGCAAGGTTGGGTCATGTTCCCAACATGATGTAGAGGAGTGATTTGATAACTGATTGATAATGACTTCAGAGGTTTGCATCTTGTTGGATCTCATTTGGTCTTGGATTATATCCAGCAGGTAGGGGAGTATTAACTGGTTTGAAGTTGGTTTCTCCAAACCTCTCAGTGACCTTCTTAGCATAGGTATACTGGTCAAGACAAAGAGTTTGTTTCTTCCAGGCTAGATTGATCCTTATTCCTAGGTATTCTTTGGCTGTGCCAAGATCTCAAGATTCCCAACAGTTCATGAACTCTTTTTTGTGTTTGAAGACAAGAGTCTTGTTACTACCCATAAAAAGAGCATTGTCAACATAAAAGACAAGGACAATGATATTCTTGCCAATGGGTTTATAGTATATTCCTGGATCAGCATGAATTCATGTAAAACTGAACTTGACCAGGGAACTGTGCAATTGTTTGTTCCATTGCAAGGCTGATTGTTTTCGTCCATAGATGGACTTTATCAATCAACAAACCTTTGTCTCCTGACCTTTCTTGATGAAACCCTCTGATTGGACCATGTAAATTTCTTCATCTAGCTTGCTGAAAAGGTAAGCGGTTTTAATGTCTAGGGCTTCTATTTTCCAATTTTCCAATGCTACTGTAGCAAGGAGTAGACAGTCAGTCTCAAACTGGGTTACTGGCAAAAAGGTTTCTTCATAATCAACACTGAACATGTGGGTAAAATCCTTTGCAACAAAGCAGGTTTTCTTTCTATCATTCCTTTTGACTGCAAATACTCATCTTCCCTAGACAAGTTTATGACCTTTGGGTAGATCAACTAGTTTCCAGACATTTTGGTCTATTAGTGATTGATACTCATTGTTCATGGCATCTCTCTATGTCTTCTGATTGTTTTCAGATAGCTTGAGGATGTCCTTAAAATGTTTAGGGACATTGGAGGTTATTGTCTGTGCAAAGTGATGTTGAATCCATGTATTGGAATATATCTCACCCATATTTTTATTTAATTCCTCCTGTACAATTTCAAGAGTCTGAATTGAAGTTTCTTCATTCATTTGCTCTTCTTGAATATGATTTGACCTTGATTTATATCTCTCAATTTTGAGAGGTGTGTAATCTCCATAGGCATTGTCAGGGATGATACAGGCAATCCTGACTCTAGTAGGTCTTCTCATCTCTAAGGGTGGACAAGATATTGTTTGTTCCCTTATGTTTTGTCTATTCTGATGAGGGAGAGTGTGAAACTCAGGTATGGTTTCACATTCTTGCCTTGGAGGTTGCCAAACAGCAAGTCTAAGAAGTCTAATCTCCTGACATTTGTAATCAGGGAGATGATAGTGCTTATGTTGTGGCATATCATTGTAATCTCTCCATTTTCCTTGTTCATTTTTGTATCTCCCGGATTGGATGCCTTGTTTCTGTTCAATTTGTTGTGGTGGAGGAGACGGTTTAGGACAGTTTGATGGTCCTTCTATCAGTCTATACCTGGGAGGTGAGAGCAGTGAGGGTGCTCTAAAAGGCTGTAAAGGTAGCTAGTATCCTCTTGATTCTGATATCAGAGATGGTGAATAAGGTGGTTCTGGGGATGATTCAGGAAAGAAGAGTGAGGACAATGGAGGAGGTGAAGGATCAGGTGTGTGAGCACATTCTTTTTCTTTGATCAATCAATTGGGATGGTTTAGGTCGAATAGATCTGAAGGAAGTGTTGATATAGAGTCTTCAATCTTTGGTAGGGTAGACTCATGTTTAGGGTGCCATGATGGTGGTCCTGACATGGTAGATGTAGTGTCATCAGGTGTTGATCTAGGGTAACAGTGATGGATGTCAAGATGAATGTTTTGAGGAGCATGGGGTTCCAGAATCCTTGCATCCTCTTGGTCATCTGGTAGGTTGTTTGCAGTTGGTATTGATAGGTCTGGTTTGTCTCAATTCTTCCTGGAGCAGGAAGGGAACTGTGATTCATTGAAAATAGCATGAGAGGCAGTGAACATCCTATGTCTGGTTTGGGACCAGAAACAATATCCTTTAGAGTTGGATTTGTAACCTACAAAAGTCCTTTCCTCAGCCTTTGGGGCAAGCTTGTATTTATGCAACTCTAATGGAATAAAGACATATGCAATGCATCCGAGAACTCAGAAATAAGAAACATCAGGTTTCTTTCCTTCAAAGACTCTCAATGGGGTTTTCCAATTGAGGCAATGTATGGGTTGATGATTGTAGATGTGAAAATTAGTCTCCACAGCATCTTGCCAAATGGTGTCTGGGAGACAAGCATGAAGATGCATTGCTTGGGCCTTTTCTAGGAGAGTGCAATTAAATCTCTCAGCACGACCATTTTGCTGTGGTGTGTGAGCTACAGAAGTTTTGTGGTTGATACCTCTGGATGAGAAGAATGTCTTGACATTCTGTCCTGTAAACTCTCCTCCTCTGTCTGAATGGACAGAGGTAACTCTCAAGGAAGTCTGATTCTTGAGGTAAGAGAACATAGAAACAAGCAAAGCACAGGTTTCAGATTTGTCTCTTAGGTAGGACAAGGTTGCAAAACCAGAAAAATTGTCAATAAGTGTCAGAATATATCCCTTCCTTGATTGAGACTCTTTGGGGAGAGGACCAATCAAGTCAGTGTGCAACAATTCAAGAGGGTGAGATGGGTGTTTCTCAGAAGAGAGGTAGGGCTGATTGGCCAATTTTTCCTCAGCACAAGCTTTGCAAGGAGTAGTGGTCGAGGAAGGGCAAAGGGTAGATGAGCTAGCAGTGGTGGTAGATAGTTTCTTTAAGGTGTTGGTGGAAGGATGTCCAAGGCATAAGTGCCAAAGATCAAATGAATCAGATAGTAGCTATACTAATACAACATGTGAAGGTGTAATCTGAGATGACTAAAACCAATGCAAGTTGTTCTCTGAAGGGAACTGGGCAGCCGCCTGAATTACCAGATCAGTATTCCAGATATGTGTTTCAGTGCCAGTAATTTGGAAATGGTAACCCTGTCTTATGAGAGTGGGTATAGAGAGTAATCAATGAGCCACATGTGGGGAATACCAAATATTTGTTAGAATGAGTGGGGAAGATCAATTTGTTTGATGATGACTTTGCCAGGATCATACATCAAGATTGATTCTCCCAATGCAATAGTAGCTTTCCATTCATAGTGGTCAAGTTGGGTGAAGTCAGATATATAAGGAGTGATATGGTTGGTACAACCAATATTGATCATCCAATGGTTAGGTTTTCCACTTGCAGTTCCAATGGTATAAAGGCCAAAAATTCTAGTATTATAGTTGGAGGATATAGGAATCTCTTGTTCATCCATATGAGGTGGTCTGGAGAAGACAGCTCTGGACATGGTGTATATGGGATATGGATCTTCTGAATCAGTAGCTAGCACTTTACTCATGGAACATCTCATCCATGGAGAAGGTGGAAGTCCTTCTATCAGTTCTCTGGCAGACGTGCCAAGAAGTGCTTTTCTTCTGTCTTCTCTCTATATGGTTGCTTTGTGAAGATCCTCCTTGGCCTTGATAAGGCTTGCCTCTCCCTTGGCATTGATTGCTGTTGGAGGAATTACCAGATGGCTGGTGTCCTTGTGAAGGACCAGCCTGTGGTTGTTGAGGTCTCCAGGCATTGGACCTGGGAGGACTGTTGCATATAACAGTGGTCCTGTTTATTTGAGGTTGAGAGGAGGATGAGGAAGTGACAGCAGATATGCAATGTGAGAGGGAGTGGGGATGCGAGCAGTTATTGCTAGAGCAAAGATCTACTTCATGTAGTGTTATGATCATCTCCGAACCGATTCCTTTTCCTACAGTCTTCATGCCTATGAACCCCACACAGTCTTTTGACAAGACTTTCAACCCATCATCCTATGTCGTTCCTCTCCATACGTCCTTGAAGGACACATTCTAAATATAGACGCCTCATGCCAAACCTATGCTCAGGATTGATTCCTATTGGCTGCCACAATAGAAGCAGCATATATTTAACCGACCAATCGGATATGCTCCATGCTCATTCCATTCCACAGAAGCTCGACGCTTCTCTTCCATTCTCAAGGCAGTGCCT
>JBBPLQ010000559.1:0-18800 GCA_038089855.1 Royoungia palumana
ATGATCATCCGCAATGATCACCAGGGGACGGCGGAATTGTGCCGCGGCTTCCAATGAAGGGGGGATATCTTGGAGGAGCGAGATCTTCTTCTCGCTCAACAAAATGAGTGGCTTCTCGAACTCGACTGGTTGCACCTTGACATTGGTGATGAAGTAAGGGCTGATGAACCTGCAGTCGAACCGCATACCCTCCATAATCTCAATCTCGTCTTCGATTGCACAACCCTCCTTGACGGTGGTGACACTTTCCTTACCAAACTTCTTCATAGCTCGGGCAATCAGATTACTGATGTGCGTGTCGCCATTGGCCGAAATGGTCGCAACTTGAGCAATCTCTGTCGTGGCCATAACCTTCTTGGTGTTGGCAGCCAGGAACTCGACGACACAGTCGACAGTGGCATGTGACTGGCGGAGGTCCATGGGATTGCAGCCTGCAGCCACATTCTTGACACCCTCCGAGTAGATGGCACATGCCAACATGGTAGCGGTGGTTGTACCATCACCAGCAATCTCGTTTGTCCTTTGCACAACGTCTTGAACGAGACTAGGGGCTTGTAAATACAAAGAAAACATGGAGAGTGCAGCAGCCTACCAAGCACCAAGGTTCTCAAACTTGTCCCTGAGCATAATGGCCTTGGCAACGGTCACACCTTACGACACGCGTGTACACATCTGACTCACCCTTGGTAATCTTTGGACCGCCAAAGGACTGCTCGATGATGACGTTGCGACCTAGAGGGGGAGTTGCTAAGTCTGAGTCGCAGGTACAACTCAAAGAAGCAGCACTTGCCTTTGGGGCCAAGGGTCACACAGACGGCGTTGGCAAGGACGTCGACACCCTTGAGTATGCTCGCCTGCCCTTCGTTGGAGAACTTGATCTAGATGGGGTGCGCAGGCCGAGACGTGGTGAGGAAGGTGGTCAAGAAGCATGTGATCTGTCATGTGTGCAACATTGAATCTCGCTTGCATGTTGGAGGGAATGGATCGCGACAGCTCAGCAAGCTCGACGAAGATGTCTGTGATTGGTTTGTTGCTGATCGTATTCTGCCATGTACGACACGTGGCGAGCCACAAGCAGTGGTCTGGAATGAACACATGGACCCACCTGTGCTTCCTCGTTTCACCCATAAGCTGCTCCTTCCAGCCCGTGCATCATGAGCTCCTCAAGCCGCACGCACAAGACCACGCCGTGTCGTTTTTACAGTCAATGATACTGTCAATTTAGAGGCAAGTGCAAGCATAGTCATGACAGGCCCACAGACTTCATCCACTCTCACACCAACTCAAGTCATCGTGCCATCGCCTGCCTCCCCAGGAAGGTTTCGTCTCTAATGAGCTTGCTGATGAGGAACCCGTTCAGGCAGGGCATAAACCGGTTGGTTACACCGCTGCAATAGAGCAGATAGCCTTTCATCCGTCTTCGCTAATCTGCGAATCGCACATAAGGATAGATCTAGCCTATAACCGTACTCCTGCACCTAATGAGTACAAAATACTTGCCGCAACGCTTCCAAGTCATCACATTCAGCTTCTCCCTTTTTCCCTATACTGCTCCCTCGTCCTCATCACCTGATTCACTTGCTTCACCTAATGTTGCACCCCACCTGACAGTCTCATATTTTAGTTGATAACTTGTAAATACCTGGCTTTTGACTGCGAGTACCAGTACCAACATCACTAACAGTGTTAGTGATGCTTCCGGTAGTTTGGGGCCATTGTCCATGTTCGTGGCAGTCCCTGCAACGAGCGTAAGCAAGACGATGAACAAGATAAAAGTGAGGATAAGGACGCGTCCAAATGTCCAAGCCCATCGCCTATCCTGCTCGTGAAGATGTTCACAGCGGTGATTGAGGCTGTCAGCGAACTACTCCTGACGCTTCTCGTCGACCAAGACACTCCTGTGCATGAACACGTATGTCTGGCTCGATCCTGCATGGGGATGGTCACTAATGGGACCTATCTCGAGTACAAGATGCAGGCCCAAATCATGCACTGGGGGGGTTGGTGAGGCAGTATTATGGGACAAAGTGGGGAGTGTTCGTGGAGTGTAAGTGGGGTGTATGATGCGGGCGACTTTCCGGTTCCGCCAATGGGTGATGACGTGTGAGCGACATGGGCAGTACTGGAGAGTGGTATTTGAGTTCTGGGACTCGAAGGTTGCGGATGATACAACCTGGGAACACTGGGATGGTCGGACGGGCTGAAGATGAAGATGTTGCTCCCACCTGGCCAAGAATAGACAGCCTTGTGCACTGCCTTGACAGCCACACTGCGTCCGTCAGCATAGCCAGTTCGGTTCTTCCACCATCTCCCTTCTCATTGTTGCACCAATAATCAGTTTACCTCAGAAGATGAATCCAACCAAGTATGTGTATCCATTCCCTTGATATCATTTGTGCTAGTCCGCTCACCGTGGACCTAGGGCAAAGATATTTATCATCACAGGTGGGTTCCAACACTGTTCGTCTGTCCCATGCTGGTTTGATCTTCTTTCAGACATCGAACTTCGTACTCGACTAAACCCTAGATTCTTATTGGAAAAGCAGTACTACATCGAGTTTTCCTCAGGCGGTACATCGAGTTTTCCTCAGGTGGTACATTGTGATTGACGAAGAAAACAAAGCATGGAAAGGATGGTATTTCGTGGGATGACAGGTTCTTCTTGTAAGCATACGTCCGTTTCTGCATCCCAGATAGCTGAGTGGTGTCAGCGATGCGGATGATGAGGACGAATTCCGTGTTTGGGTTTACTGGAGACACCGCTTTCCACGCAAACAAAATGAACTCGTCGCAGGTCTCACTTCTACATTCAGAGATGTGAGGATGAAAGTAAACAATGACAGTACAGCGAACCTTCGGAGCATAGTTCACTGACTAAACCTTGTTGACAAGTGTTCGAAGAAGCTCTCCACAAGGGCCCTGCCGTGGCTTCTAATTCTTCGGAAGCCAATTTTACACTGAAGCTGACATTGACAGAGGCCCTTCACCAGGGCCGGCAAGCAGACGAATTTCAAGTTGACGGTGTTGTCGGAAAGGCAAAGCAAACAGTGGATGTGATGTGTCCCACGCCTGACGTGGTCGACCGCGCCACTCCGGTGTTTAACACACTCAATCAGGTCGAAGGCAGTGTGCAAACATTTGAGACCACTTGGGGCGTTTTTTTGAAGAGCGTTGAGCTCTTCAACAAGATTGTGGGCGGTATTGCACAGGTATATAGCTTTTATCTCAGCGTCACTATATGTTCAGCCTCTGATCGCAATAGATTCACCCATATGTGTCACTAGCCTGGTCTGTTGTGTCGAGTGTCAATCAGGTAAGGTGTACTTACTACGAAATCCTATGTGATTACTGATAATCACAATGCTCACCACAGGTGCTCGTAAATCAGAAGAATCGCGACGATCAGATCATTCGCTTGGCGGGTACCATGAGCAACATCTTTGCATTCATCAATGATGCCGACCCCTTGAAGGCAGTCCAGGCACACGTCGAGCCACTCAAACTTCTCGTTCAACAGGTGATGGAATGTGCGTATTTCATTTGCGACTATGCCGAGGACAAGGGTTTCTGTGAGGTCGTCTATCACTTTATGGTGTCCCTCACTCATGTCTTGTACAGTCGCTCGAACAGTGAAGAACGTGTTCTCGGATGTCGATGCTCAAATAGTGGATTTCCAGAGCAAGCTATTCGAACTGAGAGATGCGTTCCTACAAGGAGCTACATTGCAGACCAGGATTATTGTCGGTTGTATGCAGGGCTTGATCGAGGACACTGGTATGCCTGATTTGTTTGTATCCTCATTGAAGGCTCACGAATGTAAAATGCAATACAGTGGAGAAAAACACCTTGAGAGACTTACCATATGCAGATGGTGCAAGGCACAACCAGATGAAGGGCTGTCTGCCGGGGACTCGCGAGTCAATCCTGTGCGAAATTCACAAGATCCTCGATAATCCTGCAAAAGACGCACCACGGGTCTGTCTTCTCACTGGGGTCGCGGGATCAGGCAAGTCTGCGGTGGCTCATTCGATTGTGCAGTGGTACGATAGGCAGGAGAAGCTTGGGTCTTCATACTGTTTCGCAAGAGCTAACGTCAGGACCCGGAACGCAAACAATCTTTTCAGCACTATTGCGCGGAATCTTGCCAACCACGATCGTCAGTACAGGTTGGCGTTGTGCAAGATTGTCGACGCAAATTGTTCACTTTGCACGTTGAGAGTGCCCATGGAGCAACTCAAACGGCTTATCATCGAACCTAGCAAGGACCTTCGCCCTGTCGGACCTTTGGTGATCGTTATTGATGCCCTTGATGAATGTGGTGACCAAGCTAGTCGTTGGCCACTTTTGCCTGTGCTCTGTAGGCTTGTAACGGAGACCTCATTCCTCACCAGCCTTCGATTTCTGGTCACCACTCACCCAGAAAACAACATCCTTGATGAGCTACCGTCAGAACCACAGATAGTTCATAAGGAAATGGGGGATATCTCAGACGAAAGCATCGAGCAGGACATCAAGACGTTCATCCATCATTCCCTCGACAAATATTCGTCAGAACTCCGGTTAGCTGAGCAGGACTGGTGTCGACTACTCGTTGATCGCTCACAAAATCTCTTCCAATGGGCAGCCACTGCATGCAACTTCATCCATGGGATAGGTTCTACCGGACTACGATGATCCCATCGACTTCGGCTGCTCCTGGAAGGCAATATGACTGAAAGCAGCTACCCGCTGGACGAGCTTTATCGGACCGTGCTACAACAATTATTCCAGTCAGAACCAGAACAAGAGTGGTTTTGCGAGGCGATGGCTGTTGTGCTTGCCCTTAAGGAACCACTCCCCATTCCATCCCTTTCGGCCCTTTTCAATGATCACCTGAAGGTCCCTGTGGACACTCGAGCTATTGTCTCAGCCCTTGTGTCATTGCTGGAAGGGGCTTCCAATGACCTTAAGCCCGTCCGGCCATTACATGCCTCATTCTACGACTTTCTACGTGATATCAAGTGGAGTAGTTCTGCTGTCCATATCCCAACCCTTCCCCAACATTCTCTCACCATTGGACAAGCATTGCTTGCTTGCATGCGTCAGATGCTCCGATTCAACATCTGTGGCTTATCTGACTCGCGGATCCTCAACACTGGTGTCCCTGGTCTATCTGAATGTGTGAAGGGAGCCATTCCAACGCATCTCTTGTACTCTTGCCTATATTGGATGGACCACTTGCATGATGTCTTATGTACCCCAGACCTGGTTGACGAGGTCACACTCTTCTTCAAAACCTTCTTCTCTTACTGGCTTGAGGCCATAAGCCTGTTATCCCATTTGTCATCATTGCCCATCTCCTCCACCCTGGAGACTTGCAGGATGCTTCGGGATTGGATCCAGCCCGAGGTAAAAAACAACAACAATATCATAGCTGGTATTGGACACTGAGGACATTGACTAGGACCAGGATATCACTAGCCTTGCCTCAGAAGCTTTTCGATTCATTCAAGTGTTTGCTCCTGTGCTTAGAAGATCAACACCTCATCTGTACTTGTCAGCTATGCCCCAGACACCTGTCGACTCACCACTTTGCCAGCTTTGGGTTGGCCATCTGTTAAAACATGCAGCAACCACTGTCGGGCATCCTGCCAACTGGCCAGCAGACATTCAAACCCTTCATGGCCATGAAGGTAGTGTTACATGTGTTGCCTATTCACCTGATGGGAACAAGATTGTCTCTGGCTCTTATGACTGGACCATCAGGATATAGGATGCAGCCACTGGCCAGCCAATAGCAGGTTCATTCAAGGGGCATGAGTATTCTGTCACATGTGTTGCCTATTCACCTGATGGGAACAAAATTGTCTCTGGCTCTGATGACTGCACAATCAGGATCTGGGATGCAGCCACTGGCCAGCCTATAGCAGGTCCATTCAAGGGGCATGAGGATTCTGTCACATCTGTTGCCTATTCACCTGATGGGAACAAGATTGTCTCTGGCTCTTGTGACTGGACCATCAGGATCTGGGATGTAGCCACTGGCCAGCCTATAGCAGGTCCATTCAAGGGGCATGAGCATTCAGTCACATCTGTTGCCTATTCACCTGATGGGAACAAGATTGTCTCTGGTTCTTTAGACAGGACCATCAGGATCTGGGATGCAGCCACTGGCCAGCCTATAGTAGGTCCATTCAAGGGGCACAAGGATTCTGTCAGATCTGTTGTCTATTCACCTGATGGGAACAAGATTGTCTCTGGCTCTGGTGATGCATCTATCAGAGTGTGGAAGGTACAACAACTTCTTTCCTTTGGTGATTTCAATGCAGTTGATGGCTTCATCCACTCTAATGATCTTTGTTATAGTTGGGTTGCTCCTTGGTTTCATCCCACTTTTCATCTTCCCCCTCTTTCCTTGGTCATATCTCATGATAAAATATGTCAGATTAACATTGACACTTCTTCCTCTGGAGAATCCTGGATTTCTTGTTGGAAGCCTTAGTTACAGACTTCATCCTTCTTTCTTTAGTAATGAATTACCACTATTACCCAGCAACCGTCCAGGAGACCTTTTCAATCATGTACTGCATCAGCAAACCCCTGTTTTTGGTAAAGTAAGGTCCCCTTTTGTACAGTATATTTATCAAATGAACAAATAAATAAATAATTCAATTTTCTGTACTACTTTCTACACTGCTTTACAGTGTTGTACAGAGGGGGACCTTACTGTACTACAAACAAGGTTTGCTGATGTGTGTTTCTTTATCACTTGCCTGGGACAACTACAGTATGCTGGTGTACATCATGGTGTGAGTCAAAAAGACAAAAATACACACTAGTTGTGATATGTCCATAGATGAGTGATAGAGTTTGGAAGTGAACACAATCACATAACCCTGTCCTTCAGACTCCTTCTGCACTCTCCTTGCCCTGTTTTCTGTATCCATAGGAATCAACAACAGGGATCAACCAGCCAGCAGCAAATGGAACCATGCAACATTCAAGTTGCTCTGCCTTGACAAACACTCAGGCTGCCTGGAGGATTCCACGTGCGGGATGTGTGTGTGTACACCTCGTAGTGGACAGACTTGGCAGAGACGGTAAGACATTCCGGTAGTCGACATTGAATCCTGACAGGAATGCGCGGGCAACTTGAATGTACAAGATGGGCATACATACATCATTGTGGATCTTTTGGATCCAATGGGAAAGATATGCTTGTTGTCGTTCGAACACATTTGCGTATCGGGACCGTTTTATTGTTCCGAGGACTCAAATCATCCCAGCAGCCGCCCATACATTTCCTACAGGCCGTCAGCATATAAATTTCAAAGAGGGCCCACAAGGGACATCACCAGTGGACCAGTGTCCGTCATCTGTCCCATGTGAACCGAGCTGTACATGCTTCCATAGATTATGGGCACCCAGTCACTATCCATTAGGCTTCATTGTATCATTCTCGCACGAGCGAAACATTCCGTGTGATGAGGCCATAGTAAGCTAGGAAAGGTGGCACCATGTACACTGAATTGCTCCCGCAACAGAATGATGTCAAAGTCGTTGAGACGCAACGGCATGTCGCTTGCCACAATTGCATGTTATCCATGCCATGTGAAATGGCATCATCGTGCATCTTAGGAGCTTCCTGTAACAAGAACGCGAGCTGATCTTGCGCCGCGCTGAATAATCAAACCCGTCCAAGGCGCCTTGACCGGTCCAGCTCGCAGGAAGCAAGGCGATGCCAATGCTAACTGGATCTGCTGCACTCAAATCTCGCATGAGCGGTTGTAGACCAGTAACACTCCCGTTTGAAATAGAACGGCTTCCAACGACCATACGCGTGATGGAGAATACATCGCTCGGTATGTCGACCAGGTTGGGGGATACATGTCGGGGTGGCAGAGCTGGAGAAGGTGAGAGAACGGAGTAGCTCGGAGCACCGTGTTCCAAGAGAACCTCTGCACATGTGCTATACTCCCAGCTTCGATGACAATGTTCATATGAAATGCTGTGCTGTGTTAATCTGGAGAGTCGACTTACATATGCTTAGCTCTCTCTGCGAATCGCCGGCCGATGACACGAATTTGTGTGTCAGTGAGATTTTGTGCAGTCGCGGTGGTCAATAATCATCCAAAGCGAGACTGCGATCCACTGGCAGAGGAGGCCGGGAAGACCTAGGCACGGCGGAAAACATAAATCCGCGGTACACGCTCATTTTCACCGATCCTCAATGTTTTCACCTGCCAACGAAGTCGTCGGTCAGAATTTGAAGGTGACATGGGGCGGCCGTTGATCACATACCAATGTTGGTGTCTTAGCGAGGCATGCAGCAATAGCCACGTGAACCAATTAATTAGAATCTCAGGATACTCATTCTATGGTCGGTGACACGAGTTGCTGTTTCGACCTATTCCTTCTTCCTATCTTGCTCTTCTTCCCCTCCTTTGGCGCCTTCGTGGACAGCAGCCATTGCAGATCACGTTGTCTCCCGGTGCTATCGTACTCAAGTATGCGGACGTGATTATAAGGCTGAAGTACCGCCTTGTGAGGGGAATCATCGCGTAAACTCTGAATGGGTAATCTGCGATCGTGACGCGAGCGAAACCCATGGCTTCGCGAGGTCCTCGGACGGGGTCGTCTTCCGATCTGCAAAGGAAGTCAGTCAAGACACGTATGACAGAGATTCCCTACCAACAAAAGGGGTGCGAAGCGCGACCAAAGCCGTCGTGACGAATACAGTGACGATAACATCAACACGAACGATGCCCTGCTTGCGAGAGTCCGAGATTCTTTCGATTCCACGCCGCCCTCAACGCCTGCCTGGCCATGTACCCTTGACGTCCATGCTGTGAGGCTGTGCAGACGACCACACCAGCGTGTCCGGCCATGCCTTCGTTTGCGGAAAAAGAAGATAATGTCAGGACGCCTTGCTGAATCCCGAGAACGAGCAGAACGGACGAGAGAGTCCAAAAAAAGGGGTCCGCGGATCCTTGCGGGGTCATTCAAAGTCTCTGACGGCCATCGTGAAACGGTAACGTATTCTGGACTGGATCTAAGCAACTCAGAGAACGAAGACATGTCCGGTGGAGGCGACGCAGCTTTCCATGGAGGGTCGGGTGTATGAGGTTTCTGGGGAATTGAATGAGACCCCGTGGGATTCGCACGCGACGTAGGACGAGGGACATAGGCCGGAGGGGCATTCATTGCATACCGTTGATGTGAACGACGTCGCTGTGGTGAGCTTCTGTCCAGCCATGACTCCGGATGGTACTGATCGCGGTCTGCAGCTCCATAATCGCTCCACGGCCCGGAATATGACGACTCACCACGCCACCGCTCACTACAGCTCTCTCGTCCGTACGTTTCCGTGACTGTTTCAAGTTTGACTTTGTCATATCAGTGGCCTGCGAGTGCGACAGGCCAATCGTGCCTCTGGATGACATGCACGAGGCATTGGACGCGCAGGTGCTCGATAGAGTATTTCATCAAGAAAGGGAGGACGCTGGAAGGTGCTGAGGATTTGAAATTGCGAGGGTGAAGCCTCAGGAAGTACACCTATGCCACCGTCGGACGTGCAGCAAGTAGTACTGACAATTAGTCATGGTCTCTTACGCTCAAGGAATGTGTGCTGGTTCCCGCTTGTCTGATCAGAAACGTACCTTAACTGTCGTGCGAGTCGACCTCAGTGCACCTTGAGCAAACTGCGATGAGGATTTGTTCCCATCGGCGCCAAACCACTGGCAGAAGCTTTGGAACAGATGAGAGTCTGGAGACACCGAATCAACCTCCCAGACGGCGGATCCGGAATATCTGCATCAATATTACTCAAAAGAAGGGTGGAAATCGAGACAGCGTAGCCAGCTTCAAGTTGGCGATTGTACATACATCGAAGAAATCCAACTCGTAATACATCTCTCACTTTGTGCGCTTGAAATCTTGTCCGAAAACGCCGTAAATACCTTGCACCTCAACACGACCCCCTGCGCCTCTCCCTCCACAGGCTCAGGCACCGCCGCAATCATCGCGTCCAGCTTCGCCTTCGCGCCGTCCTCGTACGCCCTGTAGCGTTCCCGCATCCCCATCGCCTCATACACCTCCTTCACCCGCTTTTCCTTGTCCCAATCCTTGCGTCCATAATTCGCGTCCAACACCGCGCGTTGCTCGGGCGTGCCGACCTCCAACGCGATGTTGATCGGCCACGCACACTTGTTATCCACGATGTCCGTCCCCACCTTGACAATCTGCTCCGGCGTGCCTGCATAGTCCAAAAAGTCGTCCTGGATTTGGAAATACTCGCCGAGCGGCAAGAGGATGGAAAGCGCGACGTCGTACGGTCGGACGGTCTCCCCGCGGACAACGTACGACTCGGGGACGCCGCACATGCGCAGGGCGAGCGCGATCGAGAGGTAAAAGCTGTAATACGCCGTCTTGTACTGCACGATGAACGGGTGTCTGTGATGGACGGGTGAGCATGCACCAACGTCCGCGAGGTCGATGCCCTAAAACACGCACTTGGCCAACGAAAACTTGGTGAGATCGACGTGGTCCTCGGGGGCGGTGATCAGATCGACCAATTGGCCCATCTCCGTTTGAAAGGTCGTCTGTTGGGCGTCGTTGGTGTGAGCCCACCCTCTTCTTTTTTTTTGGCGATGTGCGCACGACGCACCTCGTGGAACAACTCTAAGAGGTGGATGTAGTACGGCTCGCTCCTGAAATATTTCTTGAGCAAGTGGTAGATGACCCCTTCGAGCATGAAGGAATCGTTGATCGCGATGTCGCCCACGCTGTCGACGCGGTACCAACACGGCTGGCCGCGACGCGTGATCGGTTTGTCCATCATGTCGTCGGAGGCGAGGAAAAAGGCTTGCAACTGCACACGGGGGTCAGGAACGTTTTTGGTCGTCGCGACAGGGCACGACGCACAAACTCGAAGCACCAGCCCAACACTGCCGCGTTGAGGTACTTGTCTTCGGTTAGAGGACGGCCTTTGAGGACCTTGGCCAAATCGACAACACTCATCCCGTGGTTGAGCTCATCGCCTGGGACGTTGCAGTCGAGGTTCTGTGGGGCATCATGAAGGAGATTCGATCTGAGCGACGTTGAGGACGTACTCGACGCCATCGAGAGGCATATTTTCCGCCTTCATGTGGACCACGAGCACGAGCCTCAGTTGCTCGTACACGCCCTCGAACTTTTGTTGTCGTTGCGCCTTGAGATCGCTGAACATCTTGTAGTCTATGTACGGTTTTCGGAGTGATGTTGAAGCGAACATTGTACTAGAAGTGCAAGATCGCTGTTTTAGTTTCTTCGGCTAAGTACGCTGTTTGCCGGACGTGTCTTACACACTCCCGTCTTGTCTCAGATCATTGCGAGCAGTGGTGAGAATGCGACTAGGCTACGTCATATAAAATGTAGGCAATGCAGGCGGTAATTATGGAATATGCAAGTGAGTATACTTTTCATCTCATACGACACGTCATGCAGACTTAGAACCCACCCATACCGCTCATACCGCCCGTACCACCCATGGGAGTCCGGCAGCATGCTTGTCCTCCTCGGCCTCCACGATGCATGCCTCGCTCGTCGTCAACAGACTTCGCACACCCGATGCATCCACGAGCGCGGTACGCACACCCTTGAGTAGGTCCACGGTACCCGCCTTGATCATGTCCACGTACTCGCCTTTGCTTGCGTCGTAGCCCATCGCAAACTTGTCCGCACTACCGTAATCTGACAAGAGCGTGCCGACGATTACCGCAGACTCCTCGCCTGCGTTCGTCAAGATCGTACGTGCAGGATGCGTCAATGCTCGACGAATGATGTTGACGCCCAGGTCCTGGTCAAAGTTGGCGGTAGGAATGATCTTGGCATCCGGGTTGGAAGGTAGCGTCGCTGATCCGGGCGTGCTCGTTGCGAGCGCCAACGAAGCTTTGAGGAGCGCAACGCCACCACCAGGAAGAATATCCTCCTCGACAACAGCGCACATAGCATTTAGAGCGTCATCATAGCGGTCCTTCTTCTCACCAACATCGACCTTACTGCTACCGCCGACCTTGATCACGGCGACACCACCGCTCAATTTGGCCAAGCGCTCCTGCAACTTGGTATTGTCGTATTCGCTCGTGGATGGGTCAGCGAGGAGTCCGTGAGTTTGTTCACAGCACCCCTGGTTCCTTGGAGCCCTCACCATTGAGAACGATGGTGTCCTTCGTGGTGATGGTGATAGAACCGGTAGAACCGAGGAGATCAGGCATAGTCTTTTTGAGTTTGATGTCCAGCTCGTCCGTGGGAACAGTACCGCCAGTGAGAATGACAAGGTCACCGAGAATGGATTGCGGTTGTCACCAAAGCCAGGTGTCTTGACGGCAGCAACCTGAAATTGACCACGGACCTTGTCAAGAATGTAAGCTAATGCCCCTTCGTCGATGTCCTCTGCAATAATCACAAAGAGGCGACGGATGTGCTGCAGCTTCCAATGAAGAAAGGACATCTTGGAGGAGTGAGATCTTCTTGCTCAACAAACTGAGCGGTTTCTTGAACTCGACTCTTTGCGTCTTAACGTCAGTGATGAAGTAAGGGATGATGAACCCACGGTCGAACTGCATACCCTCTGTAATCTCAATCTCGTCATCGATTGTACGACCCTCCTTGATGGCGATGACACCTTCCTTGCCAACCTTCTCCATAGCTTGAGCAATCAGATTACCGACGTGCGTGTCGCCATTGGCCGAAATGGTCGCAACCTGAGCAATCTCTGCCGTGGTCGTGACCTCCTTGGCGTTAGCGGACAGGAACTCGACGATGCGGTCAACAGCAGCCTGTGACTCCCGGCGGAGGTCCATGGGATTGCAGCCTGCAGCGACGTTCTTGACACCCTCCGAGTAGACGAAACATGCCAACACAGTAGCGGTGGTCTACCGTCACCGGGATCTCGTTTGCCTTTTGAGCGATGTCTTGAACAAGACTACCAACTTGTAAATACAGAGGAAACATGGAGAGTGCAGCAACTTACCGAGCACCGAGGTTCTCAAAATTTGTCCTTGAGCATGATGGACTTTGCAACAGTCTCTCCGTCTGTCAAGACACGGTTCAACACCTTACGAGACGCGTGTACACATTCGACTTACCCTTGATAGTCTTTGGACCCCAAAGGATTGCTCAATGACGACGTTACGACCTAGAGAGGCGGACGTTGAGTCTGGGTCGCGGGTGCAGCTAAAGTAGGCGGCACTTACCTTTGGGACCACGGGTCACACTGACGGCGTTGGCAAGGACGTCGACACCCTTCAGTATGCTTGCCCGCCCTTCGTTGGAGAACTTGATCTCCTTGCGGGCACCACGGGCCAAGATGGGGCGCGCAGGTCTTGCAGCGGCCCTACGCGTAGCGCGAGACGAGGAGGAGATGGTGTGCACAGCGTGCGTTGGTGGTGGTCAAGAAGCACGTGATGTGTCACGTGTGCAACATTGGATCTCGCCAGAGCTTGAACAGGATAGGGAAGGAACGGTGGCAGCTCAGTGCTCAGCATTGGTGACAATGTACGTCGACGCAAATTTTAGGAGAAGAAAATGGTGGAGAGGGATGGACGGGCACGGTATAAAAAGGGTGCCCGAAATGGAACGGCGCTGGTTCGTGTGGGTCGTGCGTTTCCTATGGAGAGCTATTTATACACGCACAGCGACGAGAACGCGTGCTGGTCGTGTCCGTCACTGATACCGGCGTCGACGAGCATGTCGTCACCGGTGGATTAGCGTTGCGCATTAATTGTGTCTTGGCTCTTGGCTGGTGTCTGCCAAGCGCATACATTGACCACCACCGTCGCACCAAATTTGTAAACGCGACGCTTTGGAGAACTCAGACCAACGGTCGACAACGTGCCAGGTGGCACGAATCCGTCGATTGAACCGGGAACTGTGATTATCTCTTCGACTCGGTTCAGACAGCGATGCCGAAGTAGACGATAGTGGCGACCCAGAGCAAGACATAAGTCCTACCGTCACACTTCCCTACGTCCTCCATCTTGAGGTCGCCTGGGCAAGGCGAGATCGAGGATGACGCCGCGGAGGAAAGAAGCAACGATCTCTCTAACGCCTCCCTCACACCAACTCAAGTCATCGCATCTCCGAGACGTCTCGCACCATTCCCCGCGCCCTGGTAAGATTTCTACCACGTTTATAACAAGCTCGCTGGCGAGGAACGCCATTCAGGCAGAGCATAAACTCGGTTGGTTACGCCGCTGCAATAGCCTGAGAGCAGATTGCCTTTCATCCGTTTTCGGTAACCCGCGAATTGCACATAATGATACACCTAGAGATCCAGCCTGTAGTCTTCTTCCTGTACCTAATGGGTACTAATACCTGCCGCAAATGCTTCAAAGTCATCGCATTCAGCTTCCTCCTTCGCCAGATACTGCTCCCTCATCCCTGTCACCTGGTTCACTTGCTTCACCTGATGTTGCACCCCGCCCGACAGTCTCATATTTTAGTTGGTAGCTTGTAAATTTATTCATAGGAGCAAAATCTGGCTTCTGACTGTGACTATCGGTAAAAGCATTACTGATAGTATTGGTAATGCTTGGGGCCATCGTCCGTCTCCGTGGCAATCTCCGAAACGAGCGCAAGCGAAGACGACGAACAACGCGTCCGAATGTCCAAGCCCACCACCTCTCCCGCTCGCGAAGACGTTCACACGGGTCCCCCAGAGTCCGGCGGTCGAAGCCGCCAGCGAACCACTCGTCGACCTAGACGCGCTCATGGGGCATACCCGCCTATCTCGAGTACACGATGCAGGGCCAAATCATACTCTGCGGGAGTGGGTGAGGCAGCATTATGAGACGAGGGGGGCGTTCGTGGGACATTTGGTGGGGTGTAGGTAGTGTGTGTACGATGCAGGCGAGGTCGTTCATGATCGCGGCTGGGGAACACTGGGATAGTCGGATGGGCACTGGCACGCTGCAGATGCAGGTTGCTCCAATTCGCCTGCACCTGGCCGAATAGACTGTCTTGTGCACTGCCTCGACAGCCGCGCTGTGTCCGTCAGGCTGGCCAGTTCGGTTCTTCCACCACCACCCCTCTCGTCGTTGTACTAAAATCAGTTTACCTCGAAAGATGAATCAAACCAAGTCTGTGTATCCGTTGTCTTCATATTGTTTGTGCTAGTCTGCTCACCGTGGACCTAGGGCGAAGATATTTACTATCACAGGTGGGATCCAACACTACTCGCCTGTCCCATGCTGGTCTGATCTTCTTTCAGACATTGAACTTCGTACTCGACTAAACCCTAGGTTCTTATTTGAAAAGCAGTACTACATCGAGTTTTCCTCGGGCGATACATCGCAATCGACGAAAAAAACAAAGCATGGAAAGAATGGTATTTCGTGGGATGACAGGTTCTTCTTGTGAGCATACGTCCTTTTCTGGATCCCAGAGAACTGAGTGGTGTCAGCGATGCGGACGATAAGGACGAATTTCATGTACAGGTATACCAAGGGCACCACTTTCTACGCAAACAGGACGAACTCGTCGCAAGTCTCACTTCTACCTTCGGAAATGCGAGGATGAAACTGAACAATAACGGTACGGTGAACCCTCGGAACATAGTTCACTGACCGAATCTTGTTGACAAGTGTTCGAAGAAGCTCTCCCCAAGGGCCCCGCCGTGGCTTCTAATTCTTCGGAAGCCAGCTTTACACTGAAATTGACATTGACAGAGACTCTTTGCCAGGGCCAGAAAGTAGATGAACTTCAGGTCTATGATGTTGTCGGAAAGGCGAAGCATGCGGTGGATGTGATGCGTCCCACGCTTGATGTGGTCGACCGCGCCACTTCGACGTTCGACACAGTCAATCAGGCCGTGTGCAACGTACAAACATTCGAGACCACTTGGAACGTTTTGTTGAAGAGAATTGAGCTGTTCAACAAGATCGTGGGCGGTATTGTGCAGGTATGTACTTCTCATCCCAGCGTCGCTATATACTCAGCCTCTGATTGCGATAGATTCACCCATATGCGTCACTGGCCTGGTCTGTTGTGTCGAGTGTCAATCAGGCAAGGTTTACTCGTTGCGAGATCCCTATGCGATTGCCGATGATCGTAACGCTCATCACAGGTTCTCGTAAATCAGAAAAATTGCGACGATCAAGTCATTCGCTTAGCGGGTACCATGAGCGACGTCTTTGCGTTCGTCAATGATGCCGACCCTTTGAAGACAGTCCAAACACACGTCGAGCCACTCAAGCTTCTCGTCCAACAGGTGATGGAATGCGCGCATTTCATTCACGACTATGCCGAGGACAAGGGTTTCTGTGAAGTCGTTCATCACTTTATGATGTCCCTCACTCATCTCTTGTCCAGTTACTCGAACGGCGAAGAACATGTTCTCGGATGTTGATGCTCGAATAGTGGATTTTCAGAGCAAGCTACTCGAACTGAGAGATGCGTTCCTGCGGGGAGCTACATTGCAGACCAGAATCATTGTCGGTCGTATGCAGGGCTTGATCGAGGACACCGGTATGCCCGACTTGTTTGTATCCTTGTCGAACGCTCACGAATGTGAAATGCAATACAGCGGAGAAAAACGCCTTGAGAGACATACCGTATGCAGACGGCGCGAGGCACGACCAAACGAAAGGCTGTCTGCCAGGGACTCGCGAGTCAATCTTGTGCGAAATTCACGAGATCCTCGATAATCCCGCAGAGGACGCACCACGAGTCTGTCTTCTCACCGGGGTCGCTGGATCGGGCAAGTCCGCGGTGGCTCATTCGATCGCGCGATGGTACGATAGCCAGGAGAAGCTTGGATCTTCGTACTGTTTCGCGAGGGCTGACGTCGCGACCCGGAACGCGAACAATCTATTCAGCACTATTGCACGGAATCTTGCCGACCACGATCGTCAGTACAGGTCGGCGTTGTGCAAGACTGTCGACGCAGATCGGTCACTCTGCACGTCGAGAGTGCCGATGGAGCAACTGGAACGGCTTATCATCGAACCTGGCAAGGATCTTCATCCTGTTGGACCTTTAGTGATCGTTATTGATGCCCTCGATGAATGTGGTGACCATGCTGGTCGTCAGCACCTCCTACCTGCGCTCTCTAGGCTGGTAACAGAGACCTCATTCCCGACCAGCCTTCGATTCCTGATCACCAGTCGCCCGGAAAACGACATCCTTGATGAGCTACCGTCAGACCCGCGCATAGTTCGTAAGGAAATGGGGGATATCTCAGGCGAAAGCGTCGAGCAGGACATCAAGACGTTCGTCTGTCATTCCCTCGACAAATATTCATCAGAACTCTCGTTAGCCGAGCACGACTGGTGTCGACTACTCGTTGATCGCTCCCAACATCTCTTCCAGTGGGCAGCCACTGCATGCAACTTCATCCATGGGATAGGTTGCGCTGGACTACGACGATCTTATCGACTTCGGCTACTCCTGGAAGGCAATAAGACTGAAAGCGGCTACCCGCTGGACGAGCTTTATCGGACTGTGCTAGGACAATTATTTCAGTCAGAACCAGAACAAGAGCGTTTTCGTGAGGTGATGGCCATTGTACTTGCCCTTAAGGAACCACTCCCCATTCCTTCCCTTTCGACCCTCTTTGATGGTTACCTCAAAGTCCCTGCGGACGTTCGAGCTGTTGTCTCAGCCCTCGCGTCACTATTGGAAGGAGCTTCCAATAACCATAAGCCCATCCGGCCACTACACGCCTCGTTCTACGACTTCCTACGTGACATCGAGCGAAGTAGTTCTGCTTTCCATATCACAACCCTTCCCCAACATTCTCTCACCCTTGGACAAGCATTGCTTGCCTGCATGCGTCGCATGCTTCGATTCAACATCTGTGACCTTGCTGACTCGCGGATCCTCAACACTGATGTCCCCGGCCTATCTGACCGTGTGAAAGGAGCCATTCCACCCCATCTCTTGTACTCTTGCCTATATTGGATGAACCATCTGCATGATGTCCCATGTACTCCAGACCTGGTTGGCGAAGTCACACTCTTCTTCAAAACCTTCTTCCCTTACTGGCTTGAAGCCATAAGCCTGCTATCCCATTCGTCATCATCACCCATCTCCTCTGCCCTAGAGACTTGCAGCTTGCTTCAAGACTGGATCCAGCCCCAGGTGAAAAGGAACAATATCATAGCTGGTAATGACACTGACCAGGACCAGGATATCACCAGGCTTGGCTTGGAAGCTTCTCGATTCATTCAAGTGTTTGCTCCTGTGCTTAGAAAATCAACACCTCATCTATACTTGTCAGCTATGCCCCAGACACCTGTCAACTCACCACTTTGCCAGCTTTGGGTTGGACATCTGTTGAAGCATGTGGCAACCACAGTTGGGCATCCTACCAACTGGCCAGCAGACATTCAGACCCTTCATGGCCATGAAGGTAGTGTTACATGTGTTGTCTATTCACCTGATGGGAAGAAAATTGTCTCTGGCTCTCGTGACAAGACCATCAGGATTTGGGATGCAGCTACTGGCCAGCCTATAGCAGGTCCATTCAAGGGGCATGAGGGTTGGGTTGGATCCATTGCTTATTCACCTGATGGGAACAAGATTCTCTCTGGCTCTAATGACAGGACCATCAGGATCTGGGATGTAGCTACTGGCCAGCTCATAGCAGGTCCATTCAAGGCACATGAGGATTGGGTCACATCTGTTGCCTATTCACCTGATGGGAACAACATTGTCTCTGGGTCTGTTGATAGCACCATTAGGATCTGGGATGCAGCCACTGGCCAGCCTATAGCAGGTCTATTCAAGGGACATGAGGATTGTGTCAGATCTGTTGCCTATTCACCTGATGGGAGCAACAT
>JBBPLQ010000560.1:7673-18774 GCA_038089855.1 Royoungia palumana
AAACACAAGTCTGGAATGCTGATGGATCTTTGGTAATACAGGTGTCTGCCTTATTTCCACAAGAAAACAACCTTCATTGGTTTCAGTCGTCTTCAATTAAACCATCGGTTGTAACATCAGTTCAATTGTTACCTGATTCCATCACCCTTTGGCACTTACGCCTTGGACATCCCTCTCAGAATGCCCTTCGACAACTTCAAAAGAATACATCTGGTGCGCCTTACCTTCCTGACACAAAATCAGCACCCTGTAAAGGTTGTGCAGAAGGAAAAATGGCTAATCAACCATTCCCTCCTTCTGATAAGCGATCAACTCGACCACTTACCCTTGTACATACCGACCTCATTGGTCCTATGCCCAAGGAGTCTCGAACCAGGAAGAGATATATTCTCACTCTCATCAATGATTTCTCCGGTTACGCTATTCTGTCTTTTCTTCGAGACAAGTCCGAGACCTGCGCACAACTGGTTATGATGTTTTCCTTCTTGGAAACACAATCCAGACTCACTATCACCTCTGTACATTCAGACTGAGGAGGGGAATTTATGGGACAGAATGTCAAAACGTTCTTCTCATCCAGAGGTATCAAACATGAAACCTCCATTCCACACACCCCACAACAAAACGGCCATGCAGAGAGGTTCAATAGAACTTTACTCGAGAAAGCAAATGCAATGTGCCATCATGCATGTCTACCCGACATATTTTGGCAGGACGTCATAGAGACTTCCCTTCACATATATAACTGACAACCTATGCGTCATCTCAACTGGAAAACACCCATCAAATACTTTGAGAAGAAGAAACCAGATATTTCCTACTTCCGCATATTTGGATGTACAGCATATGTCTTTATTCTGTCAGAGATGCGTAAAGACAAGCTAGCACCAAAAGCTGAGGAAATGATGTTCATTGGTTATGAAACTCATACCGAAGGATACCGCTTCTGGTCCCAAACCAGACATCGGATGTTCATCACCTCACATGCCATCTTCAATGAGTCACGGTTCTTATCATGTTCCAGAAAGAGTAAAGACAGACAAGACCTGTCGATACCAACTGCAAACGACCTTCCTATAAGGGATGAGATACTGGAATCTCGATCTCCTAATCAATATATAAATGTCAACCCACGAAATCTCGACAATAGATCAACCCCTGACAACCAAATGTCTACATTG
The DNA here is from genome assembly GCA_038089855.1 of Royoungia palumana. Taxonomy (NCBI): domain Eukaryota; kingdom Fungi; phylum Basidiomycota; class Agaricomycetes; order Boletales; family Boletaceae; genus Royoungia; species Royoungia palumana. The sequence goes on from JBBPLQ010000560.1 coordinate 8,855, forward strand.
TCGAGATCATCATGGCAGACTCCCCCCAAATCTCATGAATCCACTCCCCCTTCACCCAAATCCAAAAACTCCTTACCATCTCTCGGATCAGAACTGTTCGACCCATATCACCCAAGTAGAAGAAAAGGCAAAGGACGCGTAGATTCACCTCAATCATCACCTCTACACTTCCCATCATCATCTCCAGAACCAGACGATCATCGTTCACCCACCGTTCTATCTCCATCACCTCAACCTGGACCTTCCAACCGGAAGTGACCCATACAACCAGGAAGATTCAGAGATGAACAGAATGAATGGAGAGATATAGATGATATGCCACAACATAAATGCTATCATCTCCCTGATTACGAATATCAGGAGACACAACCTCTTCAACCTGCAGACTGGCAATCACCAATACAGCAGAGAGAACCTCTAGCGGAATTCAGGGCACTACCTCATCAACACCACCCTACCTTCAGACAGCAAGCCAACATAAGAGCACCTGTCGAAGAGAGACGATCCACAAGGATCAGAATTCCATGAATGATGCCAGATAATGCATACAGTCAAAGACCACCTCTCGAAATCAAGAGAGATATCCAAAGAGGTCAGGAAGTGATTCAGGAAGAGTCAATGCAACAAGACATTGCTGAAACTCCAAATGATGAACCAATGGGAGAGATGTACTCTAACCAATGGTTGAGACATCATTTCTCACAAGCTATCATGGCTAACATTCCAAGACATTACCGTGATATCCTCAAGCTATCTGATTCAGATCAGAAAGCATGGAGAGACGCCATGAATGATGAATATAAATCTCTCATAGACTGCAACATCTGGAAACTAGTTGATCTACCAAAAGGTCGCAAACCCGTCCAGGGAAGATGGGTATTTGCAGTCAAAAGTGATGGCCGAAAGAAAGCCCGCTTTGTCGTGAAAGGCTTCACACAAGTCTTCAGTATCGACTACGAAGAAACCTTTTCACCAGTTACCCGGTTTGAAACCGTACATCTACTCCTTGCTACAGCAGCATTGGAAGATTGGGAATTAGAAGCCCTTGACATAAAAACCGCCTATCTATTTGGTGAGTTAGACGAAGAGATATACATGGTTCAACCAGAGGGTTTCATCAAGAAAGGTCAAGAGACTAAAGTCTGTCAATTGATAAAGTCCATCTATGGACTCAAACAATCCGCATTGCAATGGAACAAACAATTGCATGCTTCCCTGGTAAAGTTTGGTTTCACTTGAACGCATGCTGATCCAGGAGTATACTATAAATACTATAAATTCATCAGCAAAGACATAATTGTCCTCGTCTTTTATGTTGATGACGCTCTTTTTATGGGTAGTAATCGACCTTTAGTCCTCAAACACAAACAAGAGTTCATGAAACGTTGGGAATCAATAGACCTTGGACAAGCCCAAGAATACCTAGGAATGCAGATTACTCGAGACCGAAAGAAAAGAACAATCTATCTTGACCAGTGCACCTACGTCAAAAAGGTCGCTGAGAGGTTTGGACAAACAAACTCCAAACCAGTTAATACCCCATTACCTACCAGATATAATCCGAGACCCAATGATAAACAAGGAGACCCAAGCCCCCGAAGTCGTTATCAATCAGTCATAGGTTCCCTCCTATACATTATGTTAGGAACAAGACCTGACCTTGCGTATGCCATGATCAAAATGTCCCAATTCTCTACGAACCCTTCCGAGGAACATTTGCAGAAGGCGATATATATTGTTCACTATCTAGCGACAACCACTGATCTTTGCATTACTTACAAATCAGATGGGCCAATGAATGGCATAATTGCTTACAGTGACACGGACTGGGCAAGACATATCGAAACATCCAGATCGACAACTGGATATTCGGTATATTTAGCCAATGGTATTGTATCTTGGCTTTCAAAACGACAGAAGAGAGTATGACTTTCATCCACTGAAGCAGAATATTGCGGCATGACAGAATGCTGCAAACAACTGCAATGGATTCGAAACTTATTCAAAGAACTAACAATCGTTCTTCCCCCTGTCCCATTATGTGTGGATAATCAGGGAGCAATGTTTCTTGCCTCAAATCCAGCTCAAGAAGGCAGAACTAAACACATCCGGATACCAGAACACTATATCCGAGAAGCTGTAGAATTGGGTGAAATGGAATTATTCTATTCCCACTAACCAACAATTCTCAGATATCTTTACCAAGAACCTTGGAAAGATAGCCTTTGAGTGTGGACAACAAAGTCTCACATTATCTCCTTATTCATGAAACTCAATATTTCAAATGAGGAAGAGTGTCAAATATCAAGTGGTATTTCTATTTCAGATATTCTATTCCAGATACCACTGATATCAAATTATTCATTTTTATATTGAGTAATCATTCAACATTTGTGCATCATACACTAGTCATCTTATATGACTCACGTACTGGTCCTATCAGACACTTACTCATAGTGTATGACAGATAGTGCGATTCCATCACATACCCTTCTTCCTTATTAGGTAGAAAGCTAGGACTGAGCACAGACCAGTCCAAACAGATACATACATTCCTGTATCGTATATAAGAGGAGAGCTTCCTCACACTCGCTCTCCTTAGTTAGAAATCTACTCTCTACTCCGTTCAATCACTCTTGCTTCGCATCTTAAAAGCCTCCTCAAGTAAGTCTCTACTTGATACACCTGCGCATACTTCTCCGAGAGAGGAAGTATCCTATGTACTTGCATAGAGAAAGAGAACTATCCAGTTCTTTAGCCAGACATGTCATAGAAAGCCTAGAAAGGTCAGGTAAGTGGTCAGCACACACCCGACATGAGTAGGATGCACCAGAAGTCGGCAGTGCAGTGCTCAGATACGACTTCCATATATGGACATCGCTCTGCCAGATGTGCAATCCCCTGCACAGCTTCAGGGCTTTGGGGGCTCGGCTTGGCTCAGCTCGGGCTTCTCAAAATAGCAAGCCAAGCTCTGAGACAACTCTCGAAATCAAGTGGTTGTGTAGTTATAAAGAGAAAGCTTAGGTTGCTTAGAGTAGATGTTTGAGAGGAAGATACAAGTTGATTAAACTGAGGAAGTACGCTACTGACATGGGGTTTATATACTTGTAAAGACTGTGTGTATGTATTTGTACTATTCTAGAATGTTCTGTCAAGGTAAGCATACGATTGGAGGATAAGTAAGAATGGAATGATGTCATAGATAAGGCATAGACTTGTGGCGTATCATATGGAAAAGAAGTTAAGAAGCATGACATGTGTTGTGATGAAATGGAACCATAGGGTATAGGGTTAATATGAACATATGGGGATAGATCTTGGGTCGGTGCCTTGTTGTGTGGTGACCAATCATGGTTGGAATCCAGCATAGGTTTGACATGAGATTTTTGGAGCTGTGCACTCTAGGCATGAGTGTAGAGGAACGACATATCGTTTGGTTGGTTGGTGAAGCATAGAGAAAGGAATGGTCCTGTTAATAGGAAATGGTATGAGATTGGATGTGTTTGTAACAAGCTCTGAGCTCCACCAAGCCCCTAATGCAGCCCAGGTTGGCCAGGCTTTTTGGGGCTCAGCTTGGCCGGCTCATGGCTTTCAGGCCGGGCCGTGGAATCACTAATAGTCATGTATCATTTTTGTGCTTTTCCATTACATAAGCACATTTGAAGTGGAGTCCCATAGACTGGTAACCAATTCATCCAAAAGAGGCAAGTTGACAAGTAGTCAAGCCGTCGATGTGACTGTTTGTCAGCTTCCCTCTTTCGGACGGACTGGTCACGAGTCTATATAACTCCCACACATTCCTTAATTGGGAATCTCCACAACAATATGTTATCAGTCCTTTTTCTCCACATCTCCATAATGTAGGTATGTACCAAGCATACATACAAAACATATAAACCATAATACACTATTCCTACCATATACTTGAATACCATCTATGATATAATACCATATGGTTCAATACTACAAAATTACTGTATTTTCGCATTTTTGACACTTTGTGGGATTAAAGTCTTGTGCAAATACTCGAATTCCTTTACCTTTATATGGCTATAATGTTTTAATTTTTGCTCTTGATGGAGATTGATAGAATAATCACTTAGGAACAAGAATACAATCAATATTTGAGACTCATGACCAGTCTGTCCGAAAGAGGCAAGCTGACAAACAGTCACATCAACAGCTTAACTGCTTTGTCAACTTGCCTCTTTTGAACGGATTGGTTACCAGGTGATGCCACTTCAAATGTGCTTATGTAACGGAAAAGCGCAAAATGATGCATGACTATTGCATGGAATCTATTTAACTGCTGTTGCATCACACTTCCTTCTAGAGTCTTGGTTAGTTTATGCATCATAATACCATTATAGCTTGCTGATTGGAGCAGCTGTGCTTCCATTTGAGGTGACAAGTGTTATATGGAGCTGTATAGCCACTTTTTACCATAATATAACTCGAGGACAAAAATACCCAAACAAAGTATCTAAGCATGTGAGCAATTTTCATATAGGGTGGTTGCACATTGGGGTTTCCAACATTTTGGGAAACTGTTAAGACTGGGTCAACTCTGGTCAACTCCAGTGACTCCAGAGTTATGCGCGTGGGTAGGACCTTGGCTTCAGCAACTCAGAGCGGAGCGCTGTGCCCTTGCCTGGGTCTCAGAGGTGGTCCAGATTTCAGAGGAACAGAGGTTCAGACTTAAACATTGACTGGCAACGAAGTCGAGTCAGAGTGGACGAGCGAAGCTCAAGTCAGAGGTCAGAAGAGGAGTTGAATCTAAGTTGATATTCGAACTGAAGAGTTATGATGAATACATGTGGGTTTATATATGGAGTAGGACTCGGAGTCTATAGGACAAGAACGGAAGAGGTCGTAACACGAACAGGATGGTAAGGTTCAGAAGGGTCAACGGAGTCGGAGAATGGACCTAAGTAACAGAACGGCAGAATGAAGGGTTGCGCACTCAAGCAAGTCGCAGGGACGAAGGTAACTAGGGTCTAAATCAAATACAGGTGGAATTGTATATAGGAACGGAGAATGGAGAAGCGGAGTACAAGTCCGAGGGTCTGAATTGTGTACTTAACAAAATGTCAGTCGAAACCCACAGAGTTATGTCCGGAGTTACGTCGGAAATTGGACTTGCAGATCGGGATATGACAGAAACATATTATATATTTCAAAATGTAATTGGAACATAAAATATTATATATTGGTCATAATGTTTATTGTAAGATTATCTTTTGTGGACATGCACCAGTTCTTATTTTGGTGTGTCCATGAAAGATAATATGATGTGGGTGCTGTTATTGCCCCCACAATAATATATTATTGTGGGAACAATAGCAGTGCTCACATTGTATTATCTTTTGTAGACGCTCCAAAATAAGAACTGGCACATGTTCACAAAAGATAATCTTACAATAAACATTGTGGTGGATATATAATATTTAATTTTGTCATCCATTGAAGTAAATATAAAAAATAACATTGTGATGACCATAGTAAGTAAATATGTTGTCTTCCCCATAATTCGAATGCATAATATTTTATGTTCAATTACATTTTGAAATATATAATGCATTGCTCAAAATTTTGGAAACCCCGATGTGTTGGTGTCCCGCAGAAGCCACCTGCCTAAGAAAGTAATCCTGAGCACGTGAGACTGAGTTCGAATGAGTGTGGTTGTCCAGCTTTCCATAGTCCCGCGTCACCACAACTCCCCCAACTTTCTCATCATGCAACATTGAATATTGAAGTCCCTTCTTGCTTCCTATTTCCCACATTCCAGGCCTTCACAGTTCCATCATCAGAGCAGGTGACAACACGTTCCCTGTCACCAAAATACGCAAGCGCCTTGATAGGTTCCTCGTGTGCCGAGATTATCAGCTTTGGCGACAGACGATACTTGTCAGAGTGGCAAAAGGTGTTGTTCCAGGGATTGGTTGAGCGATTCATCGGAGGTGCATAGCGAAACGACTGACAGTGGCAGTGGATGAACACAGCACGAGGTTAACATGCGGCCTGACCCATGGCAATCCATCGGCCCTCGAAAGCGTGCAGTACTCTGAAGCCTACTTCCTGTATTGGATCTCCTCGAACTGACAGAAGATTTCGATTGCGATTGTGCTCCACCTTTACACAGGTCATACTTCCCGAAATATGTACGGTTTTGCGCCAACTTCTTTGATTATTAATCAAGAAACCCCGAGAGCGAGTCTGAGCGAGACACACAATCTGGGACAAAAAGAGATGAACCACAGCAGGAGGTCGATCCAAAGCTGACAGTGTCATAGGCGCGTCAGCGCGCTCGACAGATTCAACAGTCCATTATGATTGCTTCCCTAGTTTGCTTCCCTGACAGGCTTCTCAACCGTGACCACACGGTTAGACGGAATCAATTGAGAGGTTTGTAAAGACTGAGATCGGATTTCATTTGGAACGACCACATAATGGAAGTCGGCGAAACATATTAATCTATGGCTGAGTCAATACATACGACTGGTTGCAGTTAGCATACGAGATTCTAGAGGATCCACTACGCATGTAGCAAATCTTGGAAGGGATACACTCCCCGGTGCAGTTCAAACCAGTAATGGAGCTTTTGGACTGGTAGGTATTGTATGTCTGCAAAGAATCAACGTCAGCGATGGGATAATCGACCGTTTGCCATCTAGATCGTATACCTGTACCAACAACAAGTTGTACTCCATTTCTGTACAAAGGTCATCAGCATATGCTCGGATGAGGGCAAGTAGAGTCTCACGTTCGGTTACAAGATGCCACCAAGCCGCATTCAGTGGGTCATTGGCACCCAAGTAATATTTTGGCCATAGGCTTCACGTGCGCTGTACTCCAGCACGAATGTAGGACCCACCTCAGTCCAGTTGTCCAATGCTGGGAACTCGTTCATGTGGCTGACCCATCTATTAACAACGTGAGTGCATTCGACGATCGGTTGAGGCTCAGAGGCTGAGACGTACGTGTACACATCGAGCACGTCAAATGTTCGCCATTCAGTTTTCTTAGTACAAGCATGTCATACATACGGAAACCCAAGTTGAGGTTTACCAAGGGTGTAAGGGACGGCATAATCTTACATCATGGTCAGGTGCTATTACTGGAGTTGACACCATCCTACGTACCTACGACACTGTCTGCGCTGTCTCAGCGCTAATGTTGGTAGTGTTGTTCGCGTAAAATATCTTTATGCAGTGGAAGTTGGTGTCAAGGAATCCAGAAAGTACGGGGAGTGGGTACTGTGAGTTGGTCTTTGTGCGTATGTCCGAAAAATATGTCTATCTACCAGAAACGTCATGTTCAGCACTCCTTGTTCAAATTTGATACTCACTTGCAATGACATGCGGAGAATAACGATCGACGCTTTTCGTCTCGTCTCAGTGTACTCTTTGTTGTGAATGAAGCTAAGTAAAAGTTACATTTGGCGGACTGCAGGGATGGTCAAAAAAGTGACGGGACAGAAACAAATTGTATGACTCGCATAGGTTCGTGGGGTTGAACTGAGCTTCCGTGATCCCCCAGCCACTCAAAACGTGACCAATGGTCCAAACTGGATTGTTCTCGTCGGAACAAAAGCCACAAAGGATGAGCAGAAGGCTCACCTCGATCACCTGCATCCTCGGCATCCTGAGGTCCATCAGCGAGGAAACGAAGGATTCCGAATGGATCGGGGTTGGTGGCATTGATATAGCTGAAATAGTTCAGCCTATGCGAATCACCTACAGTTACCAAACGATTTAAGGGTTGCAAATCGTCATGACGCACGTGTACCCTAGATATCCGTGAGCCACAGGGCAGACACGAGGAAATGAAATAGGCATACACATACCAGTGTCGAGGGAAATGATCTGCAGTTCATCGGCACGCTTAACAGTGTAAGCAGCATAATGAATCTGCGCATTTCAACGGAAGCTTCAGGGACCCAATTTTCATAATACCACATGGTGAAAACGTGATCATACAACCTAGATCGCATGAGCGAAGATCGGATATCCCGACTATAAGGTACCATGCAGCAATTGAATTGGTTTCCAAGACCAAACCCGCCAACGTAATAAGGAATCATTTGAAATTGCATCTATGCAAGATAAGCGTCGACTAAATGGGTATACATACAGTCGAATCTCTTGTAACATATACCCCCTCGGGAGAAGCCTGGGGGTATGGGTTTTGAGGGAGTATGTGTTTTTCGGGAGGTCGGCCACGGGCAACTAAAACTTGTTAACTGACAATGCACGTATTACCTAGTATTCATCTATGATAAAAATAACTATTTACGAGGAAAATGATCCGTCATCTTGCTGTCGTCCATGTTCTGCATACCGAGAACCCGCGTCTTGCGTCCAAACAAGCTCATTACCTCCTCCACCTTCCGTGCAAATGGGTCATCCCATTCCTCGACAAATTCCCTCACCATCAATGATGCCCCAAGCGCTTCGCTGTGCGTCGGACATGGCTTGACACAGCCCAAGTCATCATTCCCCTCGCTAATCTCATCACTACCTCCTTGGCTTGCTTCCCGCGCCCTCTTTGTGTCCATCACCGCCTCGAAAATATCTTTATCGCTCGCCTCAAAGAAGTTTTGTGCCTCTGCTGCCGGATTGAGAAGCTCCTCAAGGTTCATCCGGTTCGCATGCTGGAGGGCTCCGGTAGCCTCCAAGTCGTCCAGAGCATCACGAACGAGCGCCTCGGCTTGATGAACAGGATCGTCACGGGTATCGGAGGTATGGATGAGGGAAGAGATGGGGACAGATGGGTTGGAGATGGACGGTGAATCGGTTGAGTCAGCGCTAGATATAATCTTGGCCTTACGCCAACAGTTTCTTATTGTCGTCGCATCAACCTCATTCCAAGCATCCCTGGCAAGTCGCATAGCCTGGAGTTGGTTGATATCATAGATGTCCAAAGGGGTGACATTGTGTTCGTACAAATCGATCGCGCGGTGGATGAATTTCGCGCGGTAAACTGCCTTGAAGCAACGAATTATTCCCTGGTCGTTGGGCTGAACATGCGTGGTGAGGTTTGGTTCAAAGTTGATGACATGAATGTTCGTCAGTGAGTCGGGAACAATGTGACCTGAAAAGTTATCCTGGAGAAGCAAAATCTTTCGACCCTCATTCCTGAGTGCCCTGTCCCAGTCTAAGAGCCACTCCTGATAGATACTCGACGTCATCCAAGCTTTCGCATTGTTCCGGTATTGGAAACCAAGCTGTGCAGCAGTCCTCTTCTCGAATGCGCGTGGCTTTTGTGCTTTTCCGATGATGAGCGGAGGCAGCTTTCTTGACCCATCAGCATTTGCAGTGAATAAGTATGTGAGTCGGTGTTTTTTTCCTTTGACGCCCGATGTCCGTCTGTCAGATAGTCCACAGTCAGGCGGCATACTGTTTAGAGTCAGCCATTGTTGATTTGTGACCAAAAATAAGAGAAAACTCACGCATAGAACAAGCCTGACTCGTCAGTATTAAAAATGTCGCATGGCTTATAGCCAAGGCCCTTGATGAGTTCCTGAATACGCGCGCGCTCTTTTTCAACAACATCTGAGGTTGTGGACACCGCTTCCCCATGTCGTTTTATCTCCTTTAAGCCATTTCGTGCCTTATATCGGGCTAACCACCCATCACTGAGGGTGAGACGCTTGTCATTGGGCACACCAGTGAGGTCAGCAAATGATTTCCACTTTTGACGGAGGACTTCACCAGTGAGAATGATGTTGTCCGCCATAGCCTTTGAGACCCAAAGGTCCAGCATCTCTGTAACTTCTGGATGCTGGGTTTGACATACAGTAGCCTTTTTGCAGAACGCGACAGACTTGTTCTTGCTGAGTCATACTCTGCCCGCCATTTTGATTCGTCCTTGAGCCATGCGCATACCCTCGGCTGCTTCAGATGAAGGCTAGGATAGCA
>JBBPLQ010000561.1:0-18766 GCA_038089855.1 Royoungia palumana
TAAGAATGCGTTCCCCATCTTGTATCGTACTCGGAGAGATCCCAAGGAGACCGTCTTGAACTGCTTTCAACGCAGCCCGTACGATTCCAAACTCTGTCCCGTCCTGCGAATTGAAGCACACTTCCAGTATTTGGAGCACCTCGCCTCTTTCTCCTTCGCCACTCCTGACACCATTGGTACGCGCGCCTTCGAGCCACGCAGCCTCAGCGTCCCATATCGCTCCATAAACTTGCCAATATGATATGTCGGTTCCTAGTCCCTCTCTGAGTCTTGCTATGTCTGTTGCCCAATCCCACGCGGACACCTGGCTCCAGAGTATTTCATGGGGTGGTCTAGTTGCGTGCGGGTCCGTGGCGCATATTATCCATGTTTCCACAAGAGATGCCCAGGCTGCACGAAGCTGCATAGATATGGAATCTGCGATGGACGAATGAATAGAGTCGATGGAGGATGGGCCCAACAGGATGTACGAAGTAAGCGCAGTAAAGATCTGTGAGGCTGTCGTAGCAATGTGAGCATAGAGGCCGTACGAAGCGAGGGTAGCGTAGAACTGAAGGGTGTGCGTCAGGAGCGTCGCGGCGAGGACAGGTGGATAGGGTGAAGAAGAAGGAAGGATGGCAACAAATCGAAGAAGTGCATCTGCGGGGTCAAGGAGTGCCGATGCATTCGAACGTGAGGCAGAAGCGAGAGAGATCAGCAACCGAAGGGCGAGCGGGTTAGGTAGCAACGAATCTTCCTTGGGTGAAATGGGTGTCAGTAGGAATGTATTGAGGATAGTAGGAATGAGACGAGGTGTGGTGGTGATCATATCTGCGACTTGGTTAGACTGCCGCGAAAGCCAGAAGACGATGGCCAGTAGTTGCTCGAGCGATTCAGCAGGAAGGGCGGCATGTGAAAGGACGTCTGTGACTTGAGGTAGAAAATAGTCGAGCTGTAGCGAGGAAACAACATCGGGAGCGAGAGAGAGCTCAATACCGTCCAACTCGTTCGCGGTTTTGTTCCACTCCACGAGACACTCCCAAACAACTTCGACTGCACGGGCACCGAGGCTACCGATCTGGTCAATAGCGGCCGAACCTGCAGCCAGGATACGCTTTCGCAGTTCGCCTTCTTGGCCAGCAAAAGCCTCGATTGTCTCGGGGTTACCAGGATTTCGAGCTTGATGGCCTAGGCGGCGAGCAATCCTAGCTAGTACGCCAAGCATCGAGGCGCGTTGCGCAGGGACGGTGGATCGGGATAGGAGAAATATATCATCCATGGTGTATCCTGCGTGGCTACCTTCAGCGTGATGATGAAGCCCAAGATGGGATGGTAACGAAGAGGAAAGAGTCGATGGGATCGGGGCACCTTGAAGGTCGAATCGAGGACTCGACAAATCTATCGTCTCTCTGGGAGACTCCTCCATCCAAGCGAGGCTTGGGTCGTCTGCAGGCACGTTTGGGAAGTAGCGTCGACGTATGTATTCTGGAGTACCTTCCTCCGGCTCTCTGTCGTCTTGGGGGTGAGGGGATCGGTCTTCGGTGGGACCCTCGATTGGATGAGGTCGTTTGGAAGGAATCGTGCCATTTTGAAATGTGCCTAGAGACACGATCGTGTCGTCCTTCGTGTCGGGTGGGGGTGGGAGTGCAAGGACGGTGCGTTTAGGCGATACGGGCGCTGATTCGTACACGTGCACGTCATCGGGCGTGACCTCTGCAAAGCGCAACTTGCGACCTGTCCTGCTGGACGGACGCGTGCTACTCGTAGGAGGCAACGGGGATGGTGCTAAAGGTCTGAGTTTGCAGCAGACGGAAAATAAGAGTAGATCTTACCTGGTCGACTCATATTGTCAAGACTTTTGACCCTCAATACGCTCGGTCTGGCGGCCAGACCCTGCGACACGCGGTGCGGTGAGGGGGAAGCTATGAGAGGTATATAATCGGGACCATGCCCACCAATCGGATGAGCGTCACTGGTGTCGTTCAACGCATGTTCAACTTCCCGTGCAGAGTGCTCTTCTAGGACTGCTTGAGACTGAGCTTCCTTTTCATGCTGTTCCTTCCGCAACCGTGCCTCTTGGATGCGCTTCAGCAACCCCACCGTTCCATCGCCCAGTTGCTCCAAGATCGAACGCCTTTCTTCTTCAATTTCTGTGTCGCTCATGCGTGCGATTTTTCGCGCATTCTCCTCTTGTATCTGGCGATGAAGGGCATCGGCGTCGGTTGGCACTCGTTGTGGTTCAATAGAAGACACGGCGGGAGAACCCTTGGAGATGGGGCCATTCCGTGTGCGAGCAAAGGCGCTCTTGGATCGATGGTGTGCTGTCGGGAAACCGGTCGCCGGAGTCGGAGCAAGCTTGGAGGATGGTGCGGAGGGTGGACGAACGGTTGTGCGCTCGAACACGGAGCCTAGCAGAGAGCGATCACCCGCAGACATTTCCTTGGACGAGGTCAAGGATTAGGGTAAATTTACGTAAGGCGTTGACTTGCTACTGGCAACGAAAGCACGCAGTGAGCAAGCTTCGACAACTGACGACCAAAGCTTGTCGTATATACGTATTTAGAACACCAGGATCGCGAATATGAAAGAAAGGCTAGTCGCGACCAAGCAGATCGTCCACAGGGACTGGGGAACAGCACACAATCGTACATCATATTTGGGTGTCGCTAATCAAACACTGACTATGATATTTCCATTGGTGAATGACCACTGGCGACGATCACGTCTTCTGCGGCCGATCGTCGCGCGGAGCGTTCTGCGGCCTGTGCTTGCAGAACCTCTACTTCTTGCTGTAACTTTGCCTGCAGAGAAATCAGTCATGCCGATACTGTCAAATCTGGGTTAAATCCACTGACCACCTTGACCTCCAACTCGGCCTTGTCGAAGATGGAGTACGCGGGAGGCCGTTGGAGCGGGGTCACAAGTGCACCTTGAAATGGTGTGAGTGATGTGGCGGGGGAAGGTTCAATCATCGGAATAGCTACCAAATGCAGCCTTCTTGAAGACCTCTTCCATAAGTTCGTGGTTGCGTTTATACCGCGTCATCGCGAGCGTCCGTGTAGATATCGTCTCGAACTCATCTATGCGTCGAAACATCAGGGACTGCCCAACGTTCAAACTGACAATGTCCCACCTGCAGAGTCGTCGTCGTCTAACCGAGGTGGACCGGGTCGCTGCTGCAAACACATCTCGTCAGTGTACACACTCGGATCAGGCAAAAACGCACCCCACCCATGCTTCGCTCCCGCGCACGTTCCCGTTCCCGTCGTCGTTCAAGCGACTCCATATTACTGTTCTGCTGTGCCAGCATGGCTTGCGGATTCATCCCAATTCCCTGCTGGTTCATACCCATTGCCTGCGGGTTCATCCCTTGCGGTGGCATGCCCATGCTCGGCTGGTTCATCCCCATTCCCTGGTGGTTCATGCCCATCGGGCCTTGGGGTGGCGGAGGACCGGTAGAAGACGGGTACACTTTTTGTCCAGCCTTCTCGCCCAAGACAAAAACGGAAGGTTCTGTAATCTGCCGGAGTGGATACTGTCGTACGGGCGAGTTCATTAGCGAAGGGACCGTTTCTACCACTCTGTTAGTATCCACAGTACGAAACAAGCCGGGATGGGAGACGAAATGGGAAGGACAATCAAGGGGATCGTTCTGTATCCTCTCCAAAAGGCGCACTGGTGGAGCACGACGAAAGGAGCCGCGAAATCAAATTCATTTTTCTCGTCAAACGTTGGAGTGTTTCAAAACACTCGTATTGAACAGTAAGGAGAGCAAGTGTGTGGGGGATCTGAAACACGGAACTGATAGGAAGCGAAAAGGCACCTAGACTCACGAATCACTGGTCCACGTGTATAATGCACTAGCGTGATGTGCGGATGACCGCCTTTGAGGAGACGGTACCGACGTCGCACGCGCCAAGCGGACGTTTCTTGCGAGTTGGGTACAAATCCGTATTTGATTTCCATCACCTCTATTTCCTGAGCAAGACGGCATGATGAGTCGGTTAGAATATATTCACGGGCTACAGGAAAATGAAAGATGTACACGATTGCCAGGTGCAGGGAGTGCATAACGCGTCTCTTGGTCTTGGTAACGAATACCATCATTGGGGAATTGCGCGGGATTGGGTAAAAATAGTAGCATAATTTGTCCTTCTGCAGTAGTACCAAACGAGTTAGCGTGAACAGTCCAAGTCTTGCATAGGTTCACTTGCCAACAGGCTTGTCGATGAACGTCCATCCATACGGAGTGTTGAGGGATAGTTGTGCGGCACGCGCAAGCATGTTTGCTGCAGTCTCGAGAGTCACATTCGCATGCAGTCCAATATTTTCCGGATAGCGAAGGCATGGAGCGTCGGGGTGTGGCTGCTGGAAAGACATGGCAGAACGGAACGGAGGTGAATATTGCTTCCTGTTTGGGACACATGCGCTGACGGTTGTTTGGATCGGAAGCTACTGCCAAACATGCATTGACATCACGTGGTTTCATACGACGTCTATCTAAAATGTGTAGAAATTCTCGACATTTACTGCCCATCGAACACGTCGAATGAGAGCTTCCACTCTTTGAGATCTATCGTTTCTCGGGGAGATTCTTCCATCCAAGCGAGGCTTGCATCGTCTGCAGGCACGTTTGGGAAGTAGCGTCGACGTGTGTATTCTGGAGTACCTTCCTCCGGCTCCATCCTGAGGATGAGGGGACCGGTCTTCCGTAAGACCCTCGATTGGATGAGGTCGTTTGGAAGATATCATGCCATTTTGAAATGTGCCTAGAGACACGACCGAGTCGTCCTTCGTGTCGGGTGGGGGTGGGAGTGCAAGGAGGCGATACGGGCGCTGATTCGTACACGTGCACATCATCAGACGTGACCTCTGCAAAGCGCAATTTGCGACCTGTTCTGCTGGACGGATGTGTGCTACTCATAGGAGGCAACGGGGATGGCGCTCGAAGAGACGGAAAGTAAGAGTAGATCTTACCTAGTCGACTCATATTATCCAGAATTTTGATCCTCAGTACGCTCGGTCTGGCGGCCAGACCCTGCGACACGCAGTGCGGTGAGGGGAAGCTATAAAGGTCTGTAATCAGAATCGTGCCCAGTAATCAGATGAATGTCACTTCTGTCGTTCGGCGCATGTTAAGCTTCCCGTGCAGAGTGCTTTTCTAGGACTGCTTGAGGCTGAGCTTTCTCCTCTTCCGCAATCGTTCTTGGATGCGCTTCAGCAACCCCACCGTTCCATCGCTCAATGGCTCCAAGACCGAATGCCTTTCTTCTTCGATTTCTGTGTCGCTCATGCATGTGATTCGTGCATTTCCTCCTCCTGTATCTGGCATGGAGGGCATCGACGTCGGTTGGGGCTCGTTGTGGTTCAATAGAAGACACCGCGGGAGGACCATTTGAGATGGACCCATTCTGTGTGCCAGTAAATGCGCTCTTTAACCGATGGTGTGTTGTCGGGAAATCGGTCGCCGGTGTTGGAGTAAACTTGGAGGGCAGGCGTACGCTCGAATACGGGTGATCAAGGATTATGCTAACGTTACGTAAGGAGTTTGACATCGTGTTCACATACTAGTACACTTTTGAGTCACTCTTACAATATGTACATCACTTGAAACCACTGGACATAAAAACAAGGATTCCTGGGCACTAGGTCTCTATATATGATAATTCTGACATGAGAGGTCAACATCTGAGCCATCATTGGCAAGGACATCCATCTCCCTTTCAATCTCTCTAATGTACTCAGCAGCACCAGACATCCATGCTGCCTCACAACAAAGGGCATGAAGGGCTAAGTACCCATGATGGGGAAGAGGCATTTTAGTTTTGGTTGAAAATGTCACATATTCAGGATAATTAGGTGCAAGTGCTTGCTTTCTCAGTGATTCCTGAGATACACACACATGATAGGTGTTTTGTGAACCCTATAGACTGATATGAAGACAGATGGCATATTGGCAATAAAGTTGGAAAGCCTACCTCAACTGGCTTGAGCCACAACTCAAGCTCACCAAAAAGAATACGGGCCACACAATTCATTGACACCATGTTCTCAGGACGGTTTATATTCTTTCCAGAAAGATCCTCCAGAATATTCTCATTAGTGAGCATTGATAAGATCCCAAAGACTTCTGAGTTTTCAGTTTGAGAGTGCTGTAAGAATGTAGTCAGTTGATACTAGTGGAAAAAAATTACAAGTTTGTTTGTACAAACCTGCCTACTAGGTGTGTTGCTTTCAATGAATGACTGTGGGATGATGTGTACTGCATCCACTATAGTTTCACCACCATGTTGTTCCTGGTCCAGCAGATTGGTGATGGTGCAGCGATTGTCATCTCGTTGCATTGCCTGTTTAGTTTATCAATGCAATGCATCAGTAATGCTAAATGAAGCTTACAATGGCACAAGCAGTGTCATAACCTGATTCATCTTCTCTTACCACAGTGTCATCATATGGCTCTAGCATTAAACTTGGGTCAAATGTGCGGTTGACTATCCCAGAGTCCCAAAGTCAGAATAGGAGTAGATCATGATATGATGTTGCTTACATGCATGGATGAAATGGTTCATATAGAATAGGGCTAGGCTAATGAGTGTTGTATTGTCCTTTGTATTCATGATTTGTTGTTGAAGTTTTTTTTGAGGGTTGCCTGTAGGGACTAAGTACAGTAGGTGTCCTAGCAAACGTGCCAAGACAATGACTGGGGGACCATTCTGAATTGGTTGAACCTGGGCTGCATCCCTTTCTAGCATGACACATTTTTGATATGCAGCTTGTAGTTCAGTTTCTTTGGATTGGAATGGGTTTTCTGGCAATGGTGGCATGGCTCAGTGAAGATGTATGGTTCAAGTTTGAGGACAATGTTGATGTGAGAATGAGAAAGTTGTTCAAGATGGAGGTTTCAACTCCTAATTTAAACAATTGATAGCTCCTATCTTACTCAGGCTGTGTATGAGTAGTGCTGTGCCGGCCCGGCCTTAAAGCCCTGAAAAGCCGGGCCGTCATTGGGGCCTAGGTGGGGGCCCAGGCTCGGCCTGAAGTTTTGTGAAGCCTGGGCCAGGCCCCCAAGCCCCCAAAGCCGCAACCACTTTGTAGAAAACTACAGTACTAGTTGTAAGTCACCGGCTGTGCTCGAGCGATGTCCGTATATGGAAGTCTCGTCTCAGCTAATCTTGCCGTGCGCGAGTCCTGGATTGACTCTGACTCCCGACATCAAGAAAGCCAGAGGAATACTTTTATCGCGCAGAGCCTGAGGTACGAGCGGAGCACGGAATTACCGTGCGCGTGATTGAACGGGTGGCGTATACGAGCGCAACCGCGAATATAACGAGGACAATGATTACGTGGTCAAGCACTCAGATATCGAGACGACGACACGGACGAGCAAGGGTAACGGTGAGCGTCCTACGGTGAGTGCGCTCCTGTATTGGATCCCCGCTACCCCGTCTTATAATACTTTGTCTACGAATTTCGTATCCTTGGTAAGACGAGATCGTCGGCCGCTCGGCTTGGTCATGTGCGTCGAGCTGTGCCGCACCGTGGCTCTCAACAAATACACCATCAATCGACACGAAAGACAGATAGATACCATCGTACGAGGTTCAAGACAAACAAAAGCACCGTCACAATTCTTGAGCCCGAGACGCCGATATCCGAACATTTAGCAAGCACGTACGACAGCCTCGTGCAGCAAGCGTGAAGACACCCTTGTTCTCCCCGGAATCGGCATGCATTTTCCCTGTTCGGTTGCCCTAGTCATGAGCGCCAGCCATTCGGGACGAAAACTCATCGATCACATTTCTACTTGCCAGTATTCAGACAAAAATGCTTCCATTCCGTCATCCATGTGTCTAGTGGCCTCAGGCGTGTCGTCATGAGAGATAGCGTCGCACATAGCTTCGAAGTCTCATCGTTATCACTGAGTAATTCCTAGGTCCGTAGCTTCCATCGAGTACATACACCAGGAACAAGATCTGCCAAAGAGCATACTGGGCTACCCTGACCCTGAGTATTCATCCGGACCGCTTCCCCCAATCTTGTGCCTGATTCCCCGTTGCGAGGGAACGATCATGCTGAGAAACCCAGGGGTAAGGACATTGTTGCTGATATCGTCCTTCATGCACCGCAACCAGAGAGTCACTTGAACCCACCTTTGTTACATCATGCATCCCCCGATGATCAGGCTGTCCTGTCAGGAATGCTCAACACGGCATACATAGAGCCAAACATGATCTTGTTCACCAGTAGGTTTCAACTCGTGGTTCGACTGCGGAATGCACTCAAAATATAGACAAACCTTTGCAGGGAACCGAGCTGTAAAACTCTGTCCTGTACCGCGAATTGAAGGATACCTCGAGTATCTGGCGCACCTCGCCTTCTTGGACAGCAAAAACCTAGATTTTCTCGGGGTTTCCAGGACCTCGAGCTTGATGGACTAGGCGGCGAGCAATCCTAGCTAGTATGCCAAGCATTGAGGCGCGTTGCGCAGGGACGGTGGATCTGGACAGGAGAAATATATCGTCCACGGTGTACCCTGTATGACTACCTTCAGCGTGACGACGAAGCCTAAGATGAGATGGTAGCGAGGAAGAAAGAGATGATGGGATCGGGGTTCTTGAAGGTCAAGCCGAGGACTTGATAGATCTATCGTCCCTCAGGGAGACTTCTCCATCCAAGCGAGGCTTGCATCGTCTGCCCATTTTGTTAGTATCAGCAGCACGAAACAGGCCGGGATGGGAGAAGAAATGGGAAGGACAATCAAAAGGATCGTTCTGTATCCTCTAAAAGGCGCACTGGTGGAGCACAACGAAAGGAGCCGCGACATCAAACCCATTTTTCTCGCCAAACGCTGTGGAGTTTTAAAACACTCGTACTGAACAATAAGGAGGGCAACTTGAAGTGTGTAGGGGGTCTGAAACACGGGGCTGACAAGAAGCGAAAAGGCACCTAGACTCACAAATCATTGGTCCACGTGTATAGTGCACCAACGTAATGTGCGGATGACCACCCTTTAGGAGACGGTACCCACGTCGCACGTGCCAAGGTTTCTTGCGAGTTGGATACAAATCCATATTTGATTTCCATCACCTCCATTTCCTGAGCAAGACGGCATAATGGGTCAGTTAAGATTTTCACTGATTACAGGACGATGAAAGATGTACACGATTTCCAGGTGCAGGGAGAGCATAACACGTCTCTTGATCTTGGCAGCGAATACCATCGTTTCAGAATTGTGCGGGATCGGGTCAAAATAGTAGCATAACTTGTCCTTCTGCATTGGTACCAAACGAGTTAGCGTGAACAGTCCAAGTCTTGCATAGGTTCACTTGCAAACAGGCTTGTCGATGAACGTCCATCCATACAGAGTGTTGAGGGATAGTTGTGCGGCACGAGCAAGCATGTTTGCTGCTGTCTTGAGGGTCACATTTGCGTGCAGTCCAATGTTTTCTGGACAGCGAAGGCATGGAGCGTCGGGGTGTGGTTGCTGGAAAGACATGGCAGCACCGAACAGAAGCGAATGTCTTCCTGTTTGGGACACATGCGCTGGCGGTTGTTTGGATCGGAAGCTACTGCCAAACACACAAAGACATCACGTGGTTTCATACGACGTCTATCTAAAATGTCACCACGGTGTAGAAATTCTCGACATTTACTGTCCATCAAACACATCGAATGGGAGCTTCCACCCCTTGCTCGGGTTAACAACGCGCTGAGGAGGGTGCGAGATGGCGGCCTTTTCGAGCGTTTCAAAGTCATCTTTAGGAAGCTCGAAGACTGAGAAACGGATGAGTCATCTGCTGATTTCTATATTGGATGATGGGTCTCACCATCAAGGTTCTCGACGATGCGAGAAGCAGTGACACTCTTTGGAAGCACAACTGTCTGAAATCCAATGTCAGGTCCATCTGGAACGCCCAAGTCGTGGATCATGACCTACCCCTCGCTGAACGTGCCAAGATATAATCACTTGCGCAGGGGTGATACCAAGTTTTCCAGCAATTTCCTTTACCTGAGGATTTGGGATCAGGAAATATGAACTCTAAACCAGTCAGACCAAAGCTTGGCGAACCTCAGGTACACTGAGAGTCGCCCCAACTTGTTTGTTGCTACCAAGGGGCGAGTATGCCTCTAACAATAGGCCATTTTCTTTCGACCACTGATGTTCATGAGGATTACGGTTTGAAAGTGATGGATATTACCACAAGACCGACCTCGAGGAGCTCAGGTTGAGGGTTCCAGAAATTGAGTTCAACTTGATTGACTGCCGGCTTGTACTTCAAGGAGTTGGATGTCAAATTCTGGATCCTATGATGGCATGATTAATAGTACAATGTGAAAACTATACCAACACACCTTCGGATGTTGAAGCTAAACGGATGCGTTGTGAGGGAATACTCTGCTGACAACAAATATGCTGCTTACTTGCTAATACCAATGTTCCTGATCTTACCTTTGTCCACCAGTGCCTCGAGTTTTTGCCAAGTCGGGTAGGGATCTGCGGTGAGGTCCTCATCCAAGACGTTGGCTCCAGTTTTCTTGAATGCGACAGGCCTAGGGGCATCAGGAAACCGCATAACATCACATGGACCGTAAATACCAATGAATCAAGTACAAATCGAGGTAATCAGTGCCAAGCTTGGAAAGAGAATCGTCAAGGACTGATTCGATATCCTCGGGAGCATGGAAATTGTTCCAGAGCTAACCGACGATTCAGAAATCAGTGTATGTGACATCTTTATGAAGAACGGCCTACTTTGGACGTCAGCCAGACTTGCTCTCGGGGTACGTTGCTCTCTTTCAGAGCTTGCCCAACTTCAGCCTCGTTCTAATCCAGTTCTCAGGACTGTCCCGCAGCTCACCCTGAAACGTGTGACTTACCCCGTAAATCCAAGCACCGTCAATGTGTCGGTACCCAGCGCCCAGCGCCGTCTGTGACCTTGAGCATCGCACCGGAAAGGAAACTGAATTTGATTTGTCTACCTACCTTGACGGCATTGCCAACTTCGCCTTTTCCGGCCTGCCAAACGCCTGTGTGATCGGAGTGAGCCAATTACACCATCAAAATGTCGTAAGACGCATACCGAGAGCAACGGAAGGAATCTCGTCTCCGGAAGGCAACGTATAGTGAGATGGAAGCTTTGCCAAATTGCTCTGGTTTCTCTGTGGACCATAGCAAGTCACCCAGAAAGCTCTGGAACGTGCGAGCCGGACTGCCGAGATTGAGGCGAACATGAGTAGCAGGGAGGAAACAAAGTAGATAATAAGCCTCTTCTTCACAAAAAGTCTTCTGTTGGGAAAAACTAGTTCGTCGCCGTCCTTATTGATGCTTGGGAGAGGTTCGTAACGTGGTGGGAAGGCCATTACAATACTCCTCACGGAAACGCTATTTGTCCCAGCGCCTTAAATACTTGGTCAATAATAGTCATGTGCACATGACCTTACGTCACTGTTAATTTACTACCAAATTTATATAGATAGTCTAAAAGGACTGGACTACACGCTTTACAACATAGCATTCTAGAAATAACAAGCAAGGACAACCAAAGTCCTTTTACGGTCTTAGCGCCGAAAGAGCAAGAATGAGCATTTGTGGTAGTTGAACTGCCAAACCCTTGATCAAAAAGAAAATCACTAGAATGGTGTTGCAGATTTGCCACTTGCAATGCCCTAGAGCGTATAGTTGTTGTAGCGAGCGTGGATATAGTTGTGAAGGAAATCCTCCCGCTGCCTGATGGCCGGCCGGGTATTCGCCTCTCTTCGACTATCATTAATGGCAGTGAGTGCCGAGACGGGTTGAACAGCATCGACCTTTCTCTCTGTCATGGTCGTGACGCGGATTGACATTTCCGGGCCGTCCCTTTCGTTGTCGCGAGAATTGTCATTCATGATAGCACATCCGGACATGGCAGTACCCGTCGGCTCGCCCCTTCGGTGACTCAGTCCGACACGGATGATGACCATGTAAAACGTGATCGAGATAATGGGCGTCACCTATCGGACGTGAATCAAGATATCAGACGGATTATGCGTACGACTGACCATGTTGAGGATCACATATTGACCGTTGGATTTGTTTACAAAGCAGATCAATGCCCCGAGAAGTGTGAAAGAATAAATCATGCCGGCATCAATGACGATGCGAGGTATGGAGCACAGCCGAGACTTTTGCTGACCACATAGTTTCGTGATATTCCGGTCGATACTCCAGATACGGAATGCGAGTAAGACTGGAAGAATGTGGGGAGGAGATATATTCTATTCACGCATCAAGACGGACTTACAAGTCGTCACTGAGTTGGCCAGAAACGTTGACGTATAAAAGGAGGTGATCCATTCCCAGAGGCATCCTCCAAAGACTTCTACTTGTCCGGATTTCAAAGCCTGGTATGGATTTGCAATTCCAGTTGCTTTTGAGATGTCGTAAGCGGTCCGAGGTCATGTAAGTTGTGCGAACCACGTACCAGCAACACCACACCAAAGTAACGTAGGGAATATCACGACAAGCTTAGATTTCCATACGGCATAACAGCGGTAAAGCTAGCATGGAATTAGCTGCCAAACTTTGTATGGTTATCAGATACACCTACGATGACACCGTCTCCTATCAGTGTCTGCACGGTATACACGTAACTCTTGGATACGAACGTCCACTGTGACACGTCTGAGAAATATCCAACAGTCCCTTCTGGATAAGTATCACGATGCAATATGAAACCATGCACAATCCTTATGACGTCGATTACGAGATGCTGCATAATTCAATGAATCGGTGTTATGCTCGTACAAGGAATAAGGCAAAAGACACACCGCCGTGCTAAACAACAGCAGAGCACAGGCTACCATGATCATTGCACGGTTCACTCGCTCAGTAGAACGCCGAATGACTAGAACCCAAATCGTTCCACAGAACATTAGCAAAGAGAAACCTTGTACATGATGGTGAGGTGCTGTGCATGGCCTGCCACAACGAAAACATACCATACAAGAGTGACTCCAATAATGTTGATAGGAGCTCTGCCTTATCAAGCGGAATGTCATTGACCTTATTCAGTGAGGTACTGACGACTCTGTCAAAAGGAAAATCAGGGACACCCATATTGAAGAACAGGAAGGGGCAAAAAAACCAGGTCCCCGGAATTATATATCTCAGTACCCCAAGGGCATTCCACGGCCTTGGATACCTGTCGTGTTACAGCCTGAACTCCGTTTGACATTTTTCTTCTCCGTGGAACAAGAATATACGCCCGTGCTGATCCGAGGAAGTCAACCTGAGTTAGCAGTAGATTGACCGTGCCGTATGCCACGAAAAAGGCGCGGAACGGACGAGCGTCATGAGCCATTTGCAATTTCCGCTCAAAAGAACGCAAGCAGTCTTTATAACGCTT
This sequence comes from Royoungia palumana, assembly GCA_038089855.1. Lineage (NCBI taxonomy): Eukaryota > Fungi > Basidiomycota > Agaricomycetes > Boletales > Boletaceae > Royoungia > Royoungia palumana. Next base: position 13,365 of record JBBPLQ010000561.1, read on the forward strand.
CACAGACTGTTAGCTTGGAGAGGGGCGGACGAAGGATACATAACGAAACCTGAAACGGTTAATCTTAGATCCATCGAAAAATGCGGTGCTGCGACACAAATTAAATTGTTCGCTGAACACGCACCTGGCAGGATGAGCAGCGGACCACAGCCAATATTCATTCTGATCCGGCAGGAGCCATTTATCTGCTGACTTGTTAATTTGCTCTTAGCTGTGAAGCTAGTCTTTCCGGGTCACTGCGGGTGATTCCAATTTCCGCTTAGGACACCTTTCGCAGTCAGCTGAGAATGGTGTTTGTGAATATTGCGAGTGCTTCTATTGACAGAAATACAGCTTGCAAGTGTCGTCTGTATGTTTGGGATTCGATTGTTGAAGTGGTGCAAGTCGACATCGTAGTACTGACCCTGCACAGTTGTGCGAGTCTTATTTACGGCACAGTTCGAGTTGCACCTATCCTCAAGGCCTCATGTCCGACCTGATCTCTACACCGTCTCAAACGCGGAGCCCCGTCTCGAATGAAGCATTCGAGTCGCTAATAGAACTCCTAGCGTCCGACGGCATCGATGAAAACCGTGCAAAACTTGCAAACGGCAGTGACCCCCGCTCACAGGCAAACCCGTCATTGAGAGACCCCTCAGGAAGACTGGACTTTGATAAGATTCGTCTCATGTTCGCAGCAAGCAACCGTGGCTCTCCTTCTACGGGTATTTTCGGGGAAGAACGCGCCTCAGGCATGGCTCGGGACGACAGTGACAGTGATGACGAGCACCCTTCCGAGTCGTACCGCAGCACAGAGTCCTCGGTTGCGCCTACACGTGCCAACTCGATGTCCCCAAAGCTCGTAGAGCGCCCACCTGCTGGGCACAGGCGTAGCTCAACCTTCGGCAATCAGCCGTGGACTACAATTCACGAGAACGCGGCACCGGCTATAGTACGTAGTCCTTGTCCTTTTTATGGAATTCGATACTCACTAGCACTCGTACTGTCAACGCCCACAGGAGAACGCCCTACCTACGCTATCGCATAAACCTCTATCGCTCGATGAGCTGAACACAGCGCTTGCAGGCGCACATGAGGAAGTGAAGGTACTCCGTCAGCAGTACGATGATCTGCAAGCTTTAGTTTCCAGGCGACTGGGAACCGAAACGCGGGATCAAGCCAAACTTTTCCCAAGCACTATAGATTCTGAAAAAGTTATACCTGAAAAGGATAATGGGGGTTCCCAAACACAGGCTCCGGCGCCTGTGCCCTCGGGCGTACCCATCGAGATTGCCGACCTTTCTGAGACTGAGGCCAAGAGGGCGTTGGCCGTAAGTGCTCTCAATCCCCGCGTTATCGATCGCCGAGCGACGTTACATCACTAGGCGCTCGCACGTTCGTTAAATCTGTCGCTCAATGTGCTGGTTGGCCTTTCGAACTCCCCCGTGCCTACCTCGCCGCAGACTTTACCTTCTTGCGATCTCACACAAGAACGTGATATTGCGTCCATCACTCGTGGGATGAGGTTCCTCAGCACGGTCGACGAGCTGGTGTGGCGGCGAACCTCGGCTCCATCTGGTTCTCATACCTTATCGCCGGTATCTTCAGAGGAAAACATAGCTGCTCTCGTGGCTCGTCTTGAGCTATGGGAACGTACGATCCGGAGATCGTCAAGGACTTGAAGCCTGGATCTTGTGCCCACAAGGTTGTCCATCCCGTCGGGCGCTGACCAGAGCCGCTGACTACCCCGCAGGACCCATTCACACAGGGCCAAGGAGTATGTCTTGGATGCGATATCGATTATACCCACATTTCTTGTTAGTACATAGTCAAGTTAGGGTGTATTCCAAAATTGGTAATCAAGGCTTGACTGTGAACGATGCAGGCGACGGCGATGCAGAGACGGTCCTCAACGTTCACATCAGCGACACCGCCGCCACTGCGTTCATTGGATCTCTTCTCAGACTCGCGTTTTCACGGGTATCAGGGCCCAAGTCGCAACGTGCGCTTGCCCCGCGCGACCGCCAGCGCCGGCGGTACCATCGCCAAAAGCGACGACGGCGCGAGATGTGTGGTCGCGGGAAGAGAATGTTCGTCAGCTTTTTCTTGCGTTTTTCTCTCCCTGACCACGGTGTCGAACAGCGTTGCGCATCCTTCGTTTGTTAGACCCAGAAGATACCTCCGCTACGTCGCAAACCTCAGCCGTCGGGCGTGGTGGGCATCGCGTCGACTCGTCCAAGAACCTCTGGGAAGGAAGTGGGCTCAAAATCGAAAGTGCAAGCACTGACGTTGCCTGGTGCAGTGGCAGTTCGTGTTCCCGTGCTTCGTGACTGGCTCAAACTGAGATCGCCAGCAGACTACAGCAACAAAATACTGACAAGCGCCAGGAATGGCGATCTCATCATGTGGGATTTAGACAAGCCTGGAAGCACCAAGTACGGTAGGTGTCCTTGACCATCTACTTTCATGACTGACGTTCTTCGTCTGCTGTAGAACGGAAGACGAAGAATCACATTCGGTCCATTCATAAGCTGTCCTGCTCGTCCATAGTCCCGTATTATTGCATCACTGGCTCTGCGGATGGTGATATGCGCATCTGGGTACGTCCACCTGCCCTGACCCTTGTATTGCGCTGATGTCCTGTAGGATTTGCGGGACATGTCCCGCTCAGTGATGAAGATTCATCACCCTACTTCGGTTCGGTCCCTTGTTTTCTCGCCCTCCCTTTCCCATCCTCTGCAAGCCGTCGTGGGTCTTGACAACGGTTCCATGTACCGCTGGGATCTGCAGATGGGCCAGCGTGGTCAGTTGGATCGCTTGCCTATGGCGCATACGGGTCCCATCTTAGCCTTGGACTGGTTTAGCACCTCTGTCGCAAGCAAAGGTGCAGACAATGTTCCAACGCAAATGGAGCGGAGTTGGATTGTCAGCGGTGGGCTTGATCACACAGTCAAGGTGCGTCGTTTTATGTCATCGCCATCAAGCCCTGATCCCGCAAAGGTTTGGGATCTCCCGGGGTCAAATACGTCCTCGCACGTCGTGAACAGGCCAAAATATACATTACATCCATCGTATCCAGTGCGACGTGTTTTTTGGCGGCCTGGATACCCATGTGAACTGGCGTTGGTGTCAAACGCAGAATTCAGCGGCAGCGCGGAACTGTTGGCGAGTCCTCGTCTGCAGAACACGACACCCAGCTTTATTTCTGCGGCTGCTCCAGTGTCTCAATCGAAGGCCTCAGAATGCAAATCTGGGTTGGCTGGTGAGACGGCGGAGATTTGGGACGTGCGCCGTGGATGGATTGCCAAGTGGACCGTTGATACGAACGCGCCCGATGGTGCCGTGACAGGTACGTGCACATCGGTGTCTCTTGTATCTGTGACAGGTTCATGTATGAGCTAGATGCTCAATTCCGCGATTCTCACACACTTTTTGTTCAGCATGCGTCTGGGACGTTTGCCCAAGTCGACCTGAGATACTCCCATCGACCTATTGACGCAGTGCCAAGGGTTGCCTTGTCTTGGAACGCCATCAATGGTATGCATGGGACGTTGGCATTTATCGCTGACAAACGATGCAAGTGGGAAGTGCCTTACGATGATATGTGGGTACATTTCGTCTTGTTCTTGTGTGTTGATTATGATATCTGTCAATAGCCACCCAGATCGGCGCTTGCTGTTAATTGATCGGCGATCTAGACTCAAACAACTGGGCGACAAGAGCCGCATTCCTTCTTTGCAGAATATGGGAATGTATGTTCATGTTCCCTCGTCCGAAGATGCCGGGCCGGACGTGTTTACGAGGCTTGCCAAGTATTATGCTGTGGTAGAGGAGCCCGAAAAGAAAAAAGAAGTCTGTGCTCTGAACGCGGAGGTGAGCGCACGTCGCAGAACTTCAGATGACCTACCGAGAACAAGGAAACCCACACCTTCATTTGCTAGGTTGCCTTGGAAGCTGGGAGCGCACACGCTGCTCAGGTGTGGATTCTGTTGGGCTCACTTTTGGTAGATATTGTGCCGGAATCAGTTGCCGCTTCGTTACTAGCGTCGGGCAAAACAGAGCATCCTCTACTCGTTCATTCAGCCTCTGCACCGGGTATTCTTCCTTCGAGTGAAGCCATAAAAACCCATAGCCCTAGCCCTATATCCAAACCGGCTTCCTACCGTGCCTTGTCCGCCGATTCTGCCGTTGCCTCACCCCTTCACTCCCCATCTCAATCACGTATCGGTCACCATTACAATTACTCGCAGGCATCACGCTCAGCATCCATCAACGGTGCCTGTCCGGTGGTGCCCACATTAAACGAGGATCACAAGCATATACGGCATCGTCCCGAGGTCCACCCACCTCTACCTACCAAACCACCCCCCAACTCGCGTAATTTGACTCCCGCGTCCTCAGCGTCGTCGTCGCCCCGTCAAATTCCTGTTTCCTTACCCCCCACACCGGCTCTGCCACCCACCACCATGATGACGCCGACCACGATTGGCCAGAGACGACCTTCCATCCTGGTCTCGACTGCGTCGCTAGTTCATTCGCATGCTCGTCGGCCCTCCATCTACAATCGTGTGGGGAGTACTCACAACGAGAGTCCCGGAGCGGCAAGCGTGAGTGATAAGAGCAACCGGCACGTCGGCGAAGGTGCACTCGACGACTCCGACTCGTCAGACAGCGCCGTGAGCGAAAGTGTCGTAGATAGCCACGCGAGCGAGATCGACCACGCCGATATCGGGCCTGCGCTGCCCAAGCCGATCATGGCCAAGTCGCGGAGTCTGAGTGCAGGGCGGGTGGGACTTGCACATCCAAGTCCGTTATCGCGGCTCGCGGGGCAGCAGCAGTGGACGGAGGAGGAAGAGGAAAGGACACCCCCCGTATCTGACCATATATCGGGTATGCGCCGCGCGGACGACGACGACGCGAGTCCGTCCCCGGTGTCGTCGGACTCGGAAGGCGAGCGGAGCGAGGAGTCGGAGTCGGATGCCCAGAGACGGCGTGCTGCGATGAGGACCAAGTCACGTTCGAGGTCGCGCAAGGGCTCGATTGCGCGTACGAGGCGGATCAAGAGTCAGAGCCAGAGTTCGATGGTGGCATTGCTCGCTGCGCCGTTGATGTCGCCTGCCAGTGTACGGTCGTCGCCAAGAGAGATGTCGGCGACGGCATCTCCGACGCGCGGCGTGATGGTGAGGAAGGAGAGTCAGAGCAGCGTTCAAACGGTCATTGCTGCTTCGGTTCGCGAACAGGGAACCGAAGAGGGGCAAGCGGATATTTTGGACGAGAGGGAACCTGCGATGTGGGCGGAGATGAGTCATCATCGCAAGGCAGAGGTCGTGGAAGAGGAATGTCAACTACGGGAAGCAGGTTGGCGCGCGTTGAGGGCGGCACTGGAGGAGTATGCGGACGAAGTAAGTCGATTGTTTCGTTCC
>JBBPLQ010000562.1:0-18755 GCA_038089855.1 Royoungia palumana
GCAGATAAGACCCGAGCACCAACTAACAGACTTCCCCTATACGTACATACCGCACATGTAAATGTCCGGCAAGAGGCGCAATGCTTCACAGGACAATAAACGAGGATTTAAAAAAAAAAAAAAAAAAACTTATCAGCAGTTCCGACGACTATGCATGCGGTCAGCTGAGGATTGACTCATGTCACTGTCAAGTACGACCCTGCAGTCTCGGCGACACCCTTGTGTAGAATAAGGGCAGATTCGATCTCTGCAGTCAAGAGACGATGACCAGAAACATTGATGACGTCTGATTCTCAGATCAGGTTCAGCTAAGATCGAAAGGTAAAGGAACTCACCGTCAATGTGACCCTTGATCCAGACGTAGCCGTGTTCGTCGCGTGCAGCACCATCGCCAGTGTAGAAAACACCGGGGTAAGGCTAATCGGAATCCAGATCAGCGCATGTGAGCAAATATCCACCGGTGGTGTGAACCACACCCTTGGGTTTCCCGGTTGAACCGGAGGTCTGTGAGCAGAAGTATTAGCGCTGATAACACCGGGCTGTGGGTGCATGCTCACATAGAGGATAAATAACGGGTCTTCTGCAGCCATGACTTCGGGTGGGCAGTAGTTGGGTACCTTGACAGTTTCTTCGTGCCACCACGAATCACGACCTGCGGTCCAAGGAACTGGGTTTCTGGTACGCTTGAGTACCAAGACGTGCTCGACACAAGGGCATTCCTTGAGGGCGGCATCTACGATTGCCTTGGTGGCAATGGATTTGCCCCCTCGACGGCCTTCGTCGCTCGTGAGGAGGACGCGGGATTTGCAGTCGAGAATACGATCAAGAAGAGATTCCGAACTAAATCCAGCGAAGACAACGGAATGTATGGCACCGATGCGAGCGCAGGCGAGGAATGCAGTGACAGCTTGCCATGTCATGGGCAGGTATATGGAGACAGTATCTCCTTTTTTTGACACCAAGGGGCTTGAGAACCTTCGCGACCGAGCAGACCTTGCGAAGAGGTTCGGCATAGGTGATGAGGCGATCTTCTCGTCAGCCTCGTAGATGATGGCGGTCTGGAGAGATGACGAATGAGTTGATAATATCTATCGGGTTCGAGAATATTGACAACTCTAGCTTAGCCAGTGAGCGCTGATCGATCGATCATCAGTTTGGACGAAAATCCTGTTCCTGCCATCGTCCCCAGACTCTCGCGATACGACCCTCTGGGGATAGCCAGTACTGACTTGGTTGAACTGAATTATTGAGACTGAACTGTTCTCAGGTGAGTGGTTCCTTGGCATCTGAGTCAACCCACCATTCGCATACAGGACCGGACATCTATTCTCATATGATCGTTCTTCAAACCGTAAGGGGATGAAGAAATGAGTAACTAAGTTTCAGAAACCGCTTGCACCACCCATATGCAGGCGGTTTGTGTCTTGATCGTTTATTCTTCTTCGGGTCCCAAGGACATGCAATTTTTTGCCCAAGAGTTGCTCCATAATCACCGTTCTTGTATGTACTCACATCCCAGGACCTTATCGGATGGGTTTTGCCGTCTCTATCGATAGTTCCTTTGATGAAACGTAGAAGGATGTATGTCAGTATTTCTCCAAGTCTAACTCAAATCGCGTCCACGTTCTGTTCATGCACTTCTGATAGCCTTTTTCTGTCTCGGAAGGCAACACAGACTTGCTGAAATGCACATTGAATGACCTGTCTTCGTGGACGTACATGTTACTCACTCTCAGGCCTGGGTCATACGCACGTATTTGACGATGTCAGTCTGAGGGAGGAGGAGGAGGAGGAGGAGGAGGAGGAGATGAATGGCTGGAAGACTCGCGTTCTCCATTGCGATTATCCCCGGAATTTGGAGGACAAGGTAGGATCTCGTTGGGACGACCATCGTCTTCGAGTGCTTCACCCGCACGTTCACGCACACGACATCGTCAACGAGGTGAACACGCCGGATCCGAGGAAACAGCCTGGACGACGCCAGGCAAGTACGGGCTTACCGAACATGGACAAGTTGAGAAGCACTCTGAAACAGTTTGTTTGTGACTGGAGCAAAGACGTGCATGCTCTCTTGTAACTCCATTTCCATCCGTTGACCATGCAGCTCAGGGGAAGGCAGAACGTGATCTATGCTACGAACCGATGACAAGAGCCCTCGTGGAATATTCTGAAGGTCGAGACAGGTTGCACAGCATATTTGATGGATGGGCGGATCGTTGACAATAATTTTCTAGATGATCGATTTGAATCCTCATCCCTGGCGCAGGCCTTGGGAGACTGGCGTACAATGTGGCAAAGCTAGGTCCATCGTTTTCTTGTCCAAAGTGAATCGTGCGACGCTCATACAGAATGCTAAGTTTTGCTTGTCAAGGAAATGAATTCTCTCACTGTATGCTCCTTTCCTCGTACCTCATTCTCAACAGGTATATTTCCAAACTTGCTGCCGTCGACTCCGCTTAACCGCTCAAGAACTGAGGCAATCGTGGAACATACGATATACCCATACATTCACTCGTTCTCAAACATCCCTTCCAAAGCCGCATTACTTCGACCCGCCAAAATCCCCGATGTCCTTCCTTCTGATTTACCTCCTGGGTCTGATTTTTCTTTGGTAGCCGGTACGCCTCAATATGTGCTCCCTCGATACCCTTTCTCGCTACAGCGTGACTACAGTTGACTTTGAGGAGATATACGGCGCGGAAAACACTGACGAAAGCGAGCCCCACGCAGGAAAATGGGACGATGTGCTGACCTGCTTCTTCATCAACACAGTAATCATTTTTTCGATTTCCTAGATGATCTTGAAGCCGCCCTGTCCTCGCTTACAGGCCAAGAATATCGTCAATTACCTTCGCGTCATACACCGTATATCAACACCCGGTGGTGTCTGGATTAATCTCGGTAGGTTCTCTTGACTCGAGCGCACACGATCTGTTCATGCGAACCATACTCTCGCCTTTGTCGAGGTCCGCTGCTGTGGCATTTCGATAACAATAGTACGAGCGACCCGTCGATAGAATTGGATCTCGAAGAGGTGAAATCGCTGGTCCGTACGATGGGTTTCCGACTGAGCGTACGTCTCTTTCCATGTTCTCGATCCGAACGCGTTTCGATTACATACAAACGCATATCACGTCGTGGATGTCTGACTGATGTTCATCTTCACCTCCCATCAGGACGAGCGGACGATCGAGACGAGTTATACGAGCAATGATCAATCGATGCTCGGCTACATATACAAGGCTGCATTTTGGAAGGCGACCAAGGAGGAAGCGTCTGTATAGATCGGCGCATCTGGTTAGATATAGTTCTCTGGCAGGGTGTGTGAATGCTCCGAAATACGTGATATTGCCTTCGCGATAAGATTCCTTCTTCCTGCGAAGGAGTGCTCTCGTCACAACGACAGTGTCACGTCCTGGATGTTGCACGGCACCAGGTAGGGTTTATTACCCACGTCTTTCAGTTGAATGGTGGCATGGCGTAGCGCAATAGACCGGTCGTCGGTAGACAGCTACAGATATAGTTCTGGCGTGATTCCACTCCGTCTAGTATTGCGGCGGATGTTAATGATAGCTGGTAGTACACGACGGATGCTACTAGTGAAAGCTACCTAGGGGTGCCTGAAACCCTCCTTGACCTTCTCCGACTCGGACTGCTGCGAAGAGACAAGGGCCTCGGTATTGGTCACCTTAGGTCTGTCATTGTGACCCTCCAGTTCATTGAGATGAGCCCGCGACGACCAGACTTGTCTCGAGCGCAAGCACCGCGCACTTGGCCACGCCAGTGTCTACCACCGCAGTGGACGATTCGTTCCGGATCCCAACCCTCAGCCTCGTCCCAGACGTGTTGCCATCGTCCTCGAATGTACATATCCGGGATGTCTTGCTGGCCCCGGGGTCCGATTCGGACCTGTCACGTAGACGATTCCTATGCAAACCAGTTATGATGGCCTTGTTCTGATCGAGAGCCCAGCGTGACAAGCGTGTGCACCCATCCCGTCTGATGTGCGCGAGTCGGACCTGAGTCTACGCGCATCACATAGCCCTGACGGCTTGCGCCCACCCTGTCGTTTGGCGCGACGAGTGTTTGAGGGAAGACATTGATTCCTACCCGTCGCTCGCTGGTTGCACCTTCGAAGGGTCGCCAACCGCAAAACATCCATGTCCCCCTGCGTCGAATTTCTGGATGTGAGAAAGGAAGTGAAACTGAGCTTTTGTCGTCCGTGACTACTTAATACAAAGCTGAGTTGCAGACGAGGGATGAGAGCAAAGTGTGAAAATCAAAGATTTGATGATGATGCTTGGGGGTGCCACTCGACTACAACACGGTCATGGCCCTTCTTCGATGGTACCGCAACGGTAGCATACGACCCATGCTGGTAATGAGAACGCAATTCTGACTCTTGCACTGCCAGTGACGTGGGGCATCGGATTCTGATCCGGTGTGATAAGTCTTTGAATCCGAACGCGAAGAAACCATGCTCACCATCACAGGAGTAGATTGAGCCAGGACATTCGTTGTTCCTGGCTAATCGGATGAAGCGTTTATGATGTGATCCACTACTTGGAAGAGAAGCGACATACAGAAACTGTTTCACACGGAAATTCCGGATCCTGAGCAATATCGACATGAGCGCGATACGGCACAAAGTGGGAGGGGATGTAGCTATCCAATAAGGCTGGAGCAAGTGATGCCGGTTGCGGAATCCCTAGCGAAGGACGTGGTCCTTCGTCTCCGGGTGCAAAGTACATTTGCTAGGAGATTTCCTGAGATACGGCATGTCAATCAAGCGTCAAAAAGATGGTGCTTACCCGATTCCATGCAGGGGCAATTACAGAATGTGAGCGATTCACCGTAAAGAATGATAGAAAACGCGGTGAACGGACGTGTGGCTCGGTCGTTGCAGGGCGTTGATTGGCATCGTCATCCACGGCCCTTCCGATCAACTGTTTGATTCTTGTGATTGTTTGTTTTACCTTGGATGACCGGACAGGGCTGGGATGTTCCTCTTGACATGACTCTGGTGGATAGGCGGTGTGTAAAGAATGTGATGGTGGGGACACAGTATGGGGGATCTCCGCCGGTGGTGCGTCATTATTGGGAGGATGAACAGGGGATGGGGGCTTCGATAACATAAGCGCGGAAACAAAGACAGCAATGTGGTCACAAACGTCATCATAATTGAAGGCGGGAGCAGGAGCTCTTGAAGGTACATCAAGCTATGGCGCTGTGAGAACTCATTTGGAAGAAAATGGATGAATGATACCTCAAGAAGATCAACGTCGTCTCTGCCTTTGGTGGCAGAGTCATCATCATCTCCTTTCTCGGGCTGAGAGTCATCATGAGGTGACGGCTGATGTAGCATTCAATGATGGATCACTGAGAAGACAGGACAATAATCTTACATTGTCAGGATCAGAAGGTCTGTTGTCGTTGCCGCCTGGAGTTGTATGCTGTTCGACAGCTCTCTAATGAGCAGCCAGTCGTCTAACCTGTACAAGGCACATACATACACTCACATTGCTAAAGAAGCCTTGAAAGACGGGGTTGAGGCTGTGAATGGAGATTTTCCCGTCCGCTCGTCCTATTGCGAGAAGAGAGCCATCCGAGGAGAGAGCAATTGAGCGTATATCGGTCTCGTCCTCCTCTGGGACGACGGGACCAAGAACAGCGAGAGTGGACGCATCTAAGAATGAAATTGACCTGACCCCATCGGTGGCGATGAATTGCTCATTGGCAGGGAGGGCAATTGAGTAGACGCCATCCGGAAGCTCTGGCGACTCAGCCAGCTGCGTTCCCATCGATGCATCGAATAACTTGATTCTCTTGTCTTTGCAAGCAGCGAAAATTCGTTGACCGTCCTTGGTCCATGCGAGTGGAGTGGCTGCAGAGAATCTACATGTCTCGGTCTCGATGGCGACGAGCTTATCCCCCGTGTGACTGTCAAAGATGCTGATTGGGCCATTGGAGATGGCAATCCGATCCCCGTCGGGTGAGAATCGCACCCCGTTCACGGTCCCATCGAGTTTGAGGGGTCCGACGAGCCTTTCCCCGGTCGAAATGGCCCATATGCTTGCTGTCCTTTGACTGGTCCCAGTCGCGATCCAGGCCAAGTCTGGCGATACGTCGATTGATGTCACCCAGTTTTCACCCTCGACACGGCACACCTCTTCCCGCAACTCTACGTCCCACACACTCGCCCCCTTTGTCGTCCCGACTGCGACCCATCGACCGTCCTCCGATACTGAAATACCGTTCAAATCCATCCCTGTCTGTCTCGCTATTTCTTGACCATCGCTAAGTCGAAATCGTCGAATTCCATCCCGATTCCCACTGAAAAGATGTTCTGCATCAGGGTCGAAGGCGACTGCATGGACTCTGCTCGAGTGACCGGTGTCCAGCACCAATGGGTTGTCTTGCTGATATGTCAGCATGGTGGACAAGTCTCTTTTGGTCCGCGTCTACTCACCGGTCCCGGTCTCTGACATCCTTTCGTACGGTTTAAGATGTAGGATTGAATATTGAATGGCGGTGAGGAATAAGGTATGTCGCTATGTCGGTGAGCAAGGTTGAAGTTGCACTATAACTCCGTTGCACAATCGCCTCTTCTATCCAGGCGCCTCGGGCGCTTTCTTATTCGGGTTCGTACTGCATGGCTGTGCGATCAACAGGAGCGAACCCATGCAACGACCCGCTCTCGAATTTCGTTTCTTTTTTCCAGAACGTGTCGCTTTTGTGTCCAACTTGCCGACGCATGCCCCACATCTCCCTTTCAAAAAACGCTCGAGCGACCTAGGCGTGATCATCGCTTGACTCGGATAAAATGTATGTCGTTCCTCGTTCCATTTCATGATCATCCTGCTCATGTTACTATGCATTTCAGACGTTTTCAGGGATAAATCACACATGCAAAAAATGCTGGACAGCCAGTCAGTACAATCATCGTATTTCAGGGACATAGGTATACTGTGGCATACTGCACGTGTACTGGGTCCGGGTCGGTCCGAGTCCGGTCGAGGAGTGCCTCACTAGACATCACATCAGCTTCATCTTTCGGATTGCTTGTACAGGCCAATCCAAAAAATGTGATGTGGGGGCATGATACGGTCTCCAAAGACCGTTAATGCCTATGTGAATTGCGAGTCCGCTGTCACCCTGGCATCGACCCTAGTGTCCGCACGAGTTATGGTAAATGCTATTGGTCGTTATTCGGTATGACGTGGACGATTTGCGTGCGCGTTATATTACACCAGCCTGTTTGAGCAGTACATAATGTGATCACCTCGAAATACAGCGCCTTTTCAATCACCGAAATCATCCAAGTCGAGACTCACACCCCCAAGGTCCACCATCTGGACTGCCATTTCTACATCCATACCGTCGCTGTCATCGTGCCCTCTGCCTTGAGAGGTAGCCGCAGCGCCAGGTGCAGGCAAGCCAACCAGTACCTCCGACTCTTCGTCCAAGAGATCCAAACATGTCCCAAAGCACCAACCATCTCGATGACACAGCACCACCCACGTCCACCCCCACAACCAGACGCTCCCATGAAATCCTCTCCAACCCACGCTTTATGAATACGCGTCCCCAGTGCACCGGATTCGGGCAGGTTCGAATATCCGTCCCTGTGCCAGAACACCGATCGTCGAATGGCGTGGTATCAGGGGAGAATCGCCTACGAAGCCGGAGGATTCCGGGGACACACTCCGTCAGCGTGCGATAGACGCCAGGAGGAATGGCCCACTGGTCCGACAGTGGCAGTCCGTAGTACTCTGCTATCATGGTGCGTGTAGGACTGTGTCCGGAAGGGGCGAGCAGGAGGCGGAAGCAGAGCTCTGTGAGGGGCGGATGCGTCCGAGAACGAGGGTGACGAGGGATAAGATATGTGGGTGAGCCCGGACGGCACTTCTTTGCACAATGAATGCAATCGTGTGATCGAACAACGCGATCGGGGTGGAGAACATGACAATGAGGCACGTTCGGGAAGGAAAGGGTTTGGACGTACCAAGAGTGTCTCGGCTATCATGTCGTGCATCTGCCAGGGGAGGAACTTGAGCTCAAGGTTGTCCGAAGTGTTCAGTTCGTGCAGATTTGTGAGACGACCTATATCGGGGGGTATGAACGTGAGCCTGTTACCCCCTTTACAAAGTCGTACATCAGACACAACACGAAGAGCATCACGAATCACGCAACATACGGAGACCTACGACGATGATGTGTTTCACCGAGATAAAGCTTGAGGACGCGTCGTTACTTGCCAAATTCCTTGATCGACTGTGCTTGGTTGAAGGAACGCGCTCGGGGAGTTTCGGTATTGACACGCGTCATTACCCGTCCTGGAAAAGCATTATGTTCATCAGATGACTCGGGGGTGTTGAAAAAGCCGGACAATTGGCTGATGGACGCAGGAATAAATTTGAGTTGTTGGTTGCTATCCGGAGATGATGAACAAGTAAGACAGGAAGAGGGAGTGAGAGTACCTGAGGTCAATCTGGCTGAAGCCCTTGTCGAACACCGCCCAGACCGCGTCACCCCACAGGTTTTCGTGACGATCAATATACCTCGACGTGCAATGTAAGGTAGGGGCTGATACACCGCGACCGTCGCCACCTGCCTGGCCTCCGTCGTCTCATCCTCGCCAATGCCCCGCCCTCAAACGCGCTCTGGGAGGCGAACGTGCACCAACTTCGGAGCACATCCCAACAGGCGTTTCAGGCGTTGGTCAAGGTGCACGAAGGGGAGAGGACGACGTCATAGGAGGGTGCACAGGGTTTCATCGTTGCACTATTCGTCGAGAGGATCCCAAAGTGAGATGGTCCGTTTTGGGAGGACAAGGAGTACTACTTCAGCATGGTCAGGCATTTCCTGTCGGCGTGAGGTTTCTGTTGTGTATAATCGAATGTTCATGCAAGCCAGAAAGAATGAACTGTGTGATACAGGGACGATCACAAGAGCAGGTAAATTTCGGTGTAAAGAAAACCAAAGGAGTTTCTATGCACGTCACACCGATGATGGAACGAAGTTCAAGGGAATACAGGATGCACAGTACAGACACTCTTTTATTGCTTTAGTTTTTTCGCAAGTCTCTCGGCCACTCTCTGCTTGACAACCTTGACAACCCCGGGCTCCGCAAGGGTACTCAGATCGCCAAGCCAGTCGCCCTCACCGGCGACGATCTTGCGCATGACGCATGATCAAAAGCAGGCAAGCAGGCGTTGAAATGAGCTCGCTAATCGAAATGAGGCAACGCACCTTGCCAGAGCGGGTCCTGAGAGGATCGCCGATGATGAGCATCTTTTTCCGCGCGGCAAATGGTCCAATGACTTTACAGACTTGAAAAACAAGTTCTTTTGAGAGAGCGGCCTCATTGCTGGGATTGTATGCGAATTCATTCACTAGGCGCAATTTAATAAAACCAGCGATCGAAGATCATGGATAGACATATGGTTTCAGAGTGACGAATGCGTATATGGCTTGACCAGTCAGCTCAGGGTCGACTCATGTCACTGTCAAGTATGCACCTGCAGTCTCGGCGACACCCTTGTGTAGGATAAGGGCAGATTCGATCTCTGCAGTCAAGACACGATGACCAGAAACATTGGTGACATCGAATTCTCAGATCGGCTTTCGCCTAAGATCGAAAGGTAAAGGAACTCACCGTCAATGCGACCCTTGATCTAGATATAGCTGTGTTCGTCGTGTGCAGCGCCATCGCCAGTGTAGAAGACGCCGGGGTAAGGCTAATCGGAAATGCAGATCAGCAGGTATACGGCGCGTCAAGGGAAAGCCATACCTTCATGTAAGTCTCGAGGTATTGGCTGTGGTCGTTCCAGACGGTGCGGGCAATTGAAGGCCAAGGGCGCTTAAAGACGAGAACACCTTTGACATTGTTCCCTTCCAACTCCTGTTGATTCGCGATTGAGCAATGGGCGGATACATAGGAACAGCCGACTCGTCTTTCCAGGCATGGGGTCAAGGATGGCAGGTTCAATACCGAAGAACGAGACAGTTGGTGACCCAAGCACGCGAAGGCTGCTCAGATCGTACCCTTCCACGTGGTGTGCGCCAAGTCGACGGAGCAGACGGATGGCCATGGGATCCGAGTAGAATTGCGTGATTTTGTGCTTCTGGATGGCCTCCAGCAGCGGGATGGCGTGGGGTATACGGGTGTAGACTCGAAGACAGGGTGGTGTCTGGATTAATCTCGGTAGTTTCTCCTGACTTGAGTGCGCACGGCCTGTTCATGCGAACCATGCCCTTGCCTTGGTCAAGCTCCGCTGCTGTGGCACTTTGAAAAAACAGTGCGGGCGACCCGTCGATAGAGATGGATCTCGAAGAGGTGACATCACTGGTTCGCACGATGGGTTTCCGACTGAGCGTACTCCAACACCGCGCTCTTGGCTGAGCCGATGTCTACTACCGCAATAGACGGTTCGATCCGGGTCCCAACCTTCAGCCTCTCCCTGGCGTGTTGCCACCGTCCTCAGATGCTCACGTCTGGGACGTCTTGCTGGCCCCGGCCGTCCAACTCGGACTAGACAACTCCTATGGGGCGGTCCAATTCAGATCCAGTGGATGCGGGAATGAACAACTAAAGCCTTGGGTCGCATCAGTAGCCAGGGTCTTACTTGACGGCCTACCGCGGAGGGTATGATCTGTACGAACCAACGTGAATGCGTCACTAGCACTCGTGGTATTGTTCGAGATGATCATATTCAGTATTGCGGAAACACGAGGTAGTGAGACGGCACGCGAACGCAGGAATGCAACATCCTCAAAAAAAAAAAAAATCGCCGGAATCGGCTCAATCCATCACATCCTCACTGCACGGTCGGAAGCATATCATCCAACGCGGAAATGAAACTCTGATTCTGTCTGGGTCTTGTGGCGGGTTTGGCTCGATGAGGTGTTCTCAGTCACTTGGTGTGAAATGGGCTGGTGGAAACTATGCTCACCATCACAGAAACCTGGGCCCCACCGCTCGGAGGTACGGACACATTGTTGGTTGACCGTGACTAATGAATACAGCAGTCAACACTTGGTCCAGCACTGTCGAAGGGACGTACAGAAACCGCTTGGTTTGGTTCACCCGAGTCTTGGACATGACCAGACCGGGAACCGTCATCCTGTGGACGGTGACCGATTGGAGTCCTGGCAGGTGGTCTCTGTTGCCACCTCCGTCGAAAGAAATAAGTGAACAGATAGTAACGTTCGTCTCCAGGAGGCGCGACGACCGTTCGCTAGAGATATTGTCACATTCATTGCCCATCGACCATTCTCCAAACGAGGCTCACTGGTACCCGTTGACCTGTCGCCATTGTCGAAACCTCCTTTTTCCAATTCCCTCTCAAAGGTGACGACGAGCCTGCCAGACCGGCGTGTCGACCAACTCGGTCTTCCGCACCATTTCCAGTTCTCTGAAACCATTTTGCTAGGGATCGTCGCGCCTTGGATGTATCGACAGTATCTGGACATTCCTCTGAATGCGGCTCCGGAGATCTTGCGTGTGATGCTTCCGGCGGTGGTACGCCATCCATCTGAAGATGAACAGAGGGCAGTAGTGACGGTGGCTATGGTAAGGTCAACATGGAGCTAGAATCAAATGTCAAAAAATGGCGCTTACCCGATTCCGATCAGCCTGAGGGGCAATTACAGGACGCAAGGGATTTATTGTGAAGAACGATAGAAAACCCGATGAGCGGACATGTCGCCCGTCCGGGCTCTGATTGGCATGGTCATCTGCATGCCTTCCGATCAACTGTTTGAGCCTTGTGATTGTTTGTTTGACCTTGGATGACCGGACGGGGCTGGGATGTTCCTCTTGACGCGACTCTGGGGGATGGGTCGCATCTAAAGAACGTGATAACAAGGATACGGTATGGGGGATCTCAACTGGTGGCGCATCATCAGTGCGAGGATGAACAGGGGACGGCGGCTTTGGTAACGTGAGCATGATGACAAAGAGGACAATATGGTCACAAACGTCATCGTAATCGAAGGTGGGAGCGGGGGCTCTTGAAGGCACGTCGAGCTATGATACAGTGAGAACCCGTTTGGAAGAAAACGAATGAGTAATACCTCAAGAGGATCAATGTCATTGTCTCGTTTCCCCGGCTGAGAGCCATGATGAGGTAACGGCTGCTGTAGCGCTCGATGATAAATCACTAAGAGGACAGGAAAACAGGTTTACAGTGTCAGGATTTGAAGATTCGTTCTTGTCGCCACCTGAAATTGTGTGCTGCTCGTTGGTTCTCTGACGAGTGGCCTGTCAGCTAACGAGTACAAGGCATGTACGTACACTCACACTGCTAAAGAACCCTTGAAGGACAGCATTGAGGTTGTGAATCGAAATTTTCCCGTCCGCCCGTCCTATTGCGAGAAGAGAGCCATCCAAGGAGAGAGCAATTGAGCGTATCCGAGTCTCATTCTCTGCGGTGATGGGACCAAGAACAGCGAGAGTGGACGCATCTAAGAATGAAATTGACGTGACCCCATCGGTGGCGATGAATTGCCCGTTGGCAGGGAGGGCAATTGAGTAGACGCCATCCGGAAGCTCCGGCGACTCAGCCAGCTGCGTTCCCATTGATGCATCGAATAACTTGATTCTCTTGTCTTCGCAAGCAGCAAAGATTCGTTGACCGTCCTTGGTCCATGCGAGTGGAGTGGCTGCAAAGAATCTACATGTCTCAGTCTCGATGGCGACGAGCTTATCCCCCGTGTGACTGTCAAAGATGCTGATTGGGCCACCATAACTGGAGACGGCAATCCGGTCCCCGTCGGGTGAGAATCGCAACCCGTTCACGATGTTATCGAACTCGAGGGGTCCGACGAGTCTTTCCCCGGTCGAAATGTTCCACATGCTTGCCGTCTCTTGAGAGGTCCCAGTCGCGATCCAGGCCGAGTCTGGCGATACGTCGATTGATGGCACGCTGTTTTCGCCCTCGACATGGCAAACCTCTTCCTGCAACTCTACGTCCCACACACTCGCCCCCGAGTCTCTTGTCCCGACCGCGACCCATCGACCGTCCTCCGATACTGAAATACTGTTCAAACTCATCCCTGTCTGCCTCACCATCTCTTGACAATCAGCAAGTCGAAATCGTCGAATTCCATCCGAATCCCCACTGAAAAGATGTTTTGCATCAGCGTCGAAGACAACTGCATCAACGTGGCTCGGGTGACCGGTGACCAGCACCAACGGGTCATCTTGCTGGTATGTCAGCACGGTGTACGAGTCTCCCCGAGTCCACGTCTACCCACCGGTCCTGGTCTCTGACATGCTTTTGAACGGTTTAAGATGTAGAGTTGGATGGCGGTGAGGAATGAGGTATGTCGCTATGCCGGTGAGCAAGGTTGAAGTTGCACCATAACCTCCGAGGTTGCACAATCACCTCTTTTATCCAGGCGCTTCGTGTCTTGGGCGCTTTCTTGCTCGGGTCCGTACTACATGGCTGTGCGGTCAACACGAGCGAACCCATGGAACGACCCACTCTCGAGGACTTTCCAGAACTCGTTCTCTATGTCCATCTTGGCGAAGCATGCCCCTGTCAAAAAACGTTCGAGCAGCCTAGTCATACTCATCCTATGACTTGGATCAAACGTATGTCGTTCCTCGTTCCGTGCTGCTCATGTCGCTATGCATTTCAGACATTTTTCCGCGATAGATCGGGCAACGCAAATAATGCTGCACAGCCAGTCAGCACGAGGACCATATGTGCGTGTCTTTCAGGGACCTGAGCTACCAGGGAACATAGGTATGTGTTGGCATCCTGCATGCATACTTGGTCCAGGTTGGCCAAAATGTGCTCTGAATACGGTCGAGCTTCATCTTTTGGATTGCGTGTATAGGTCAATCCAAAAAATGTGATGCGATGGTACAATGCTCTCTCCAAAGACTGGAGTGTCCACACGGTGCTTACAAACGTACAATAGTACAAACGCTATAGGTCGCCATTTGGTATTACATATGCAATGAGTCTGCGTGCGCGTCATATTACACTCCAGCCCGGCTGAGCAATACAAGAACGACCATCTTCAAATACGATAGGCTTTTCAATCACTGAAATCGTCCAAGTCGAGACTCACGCCATCAAGGTCCACCGCCTGGATCGCCATTTCTACGTTCATACTGTCGTCGTCGTTGTGCTCTCTGCCTTGAATACTAGCGGTGGCCACAGCACCAGGTGCAGGCAAGCCTACCAGTACCTCTGACTCTTCATCCAAGAAATCCAAACACGTCCCAAAGCACCCCAATGATTTCAACGGTCCAGCACCACCCACGTCCACCCCCGCAACACAACGCTCCCATGAAAACCTCTCCAACTCATGCTTCACAAATACGCATCCCCAGTGCGCCGGATTCGGATAGGGTCGAATCTCCGTCCCTATGCCAGAACACCCATCGTCGAGTGTCGTGGTATCCGGAGAGAACCGCTTACGAGACCAGAGGATTCCGGGACACACCCTGTCAGCGTGCGATAGACGCCAGGAGGAATGGTCCACTGGTACGATGCGGAAGTCCGTAGTACGCTGTTATCACTGTGTAGGATTTTGTTCAGAAGGGGCGAGCAGGAGGCGGAAGCAGAGCTCTGTGAGGGGCGGAATGCGTCCGAGAACGAGGGTGACGAGGGACAAGACCCGTTTAGTGGGGGTGGGCCCGGACGGCACTTCTTTGCACAATGAATGCAATCGTGTGATCGAACGGCGCGCGGAGTGGAGAACGTGGCAATGAGGCAGGTTCGGCAAGGAAAGGGTTCGGATGTACCAAGAGGGTCTCGACCTTCATGTCGCGCATCTGAGAAGGGTGGAACTTGAGTTCAAGGTTGAAATGTTCAGTCCATGCAGGTTCGTGAGACGACATATGTCGGGGTGTGTGAATGTGAGCCTGCTACCCCCTTGACAAAGTTGCACATCAGACAAGACACAAAGGGCCCCACGAAATCGCACAGCATACGGAGACTCAGAACGGTGATGTGCTGCACCGAAAAGAGCTCAGGCGGAAGAGATGTGATCATGTTGCCCATGAGAAAAGTTTGAGGACGTGTCATTCCTCGCAAAACTCTTTGATTGACTGTGGTCGGTTGAAGGAACGCGCTCGGGGAGGTTCGGTGTTGACACATGTCATTATCGATCCCAGAAAAAGACCGTGATCAGACGACTCGGAGGTATTGAAAAAGCCAGAAAAATCACCGATAGATGCGGGAATAGATCTGAGTTGTTGGTCACTATCTGGAGACGATGAACAGTACGTCTGGACATAACTACACAAAATGTATATCCCTATGCCAGTGTGCAGAATGCTAATGTGGTCAATACGAAGGTGAGATCGACACTGATATCCATTCCTCAACCACAATGACAGGTGCCAGCCTGCGGCACTAACGTTCGTACAGGTTGAGACAGTGATGCGCATTAGAGAAACGAAATGCGCGTATGGAGACGACTGCGCCTAAGCTGGCTGACCATCGACGCGACCCGTGACAGGGAATGGAGAAGACGAGACGATGCGTCTGTGGACCACTTGGCTGCAATCAGGGTTCTCCATCCACGCTGCCACAACGGTAGCACACCATCCATGCTGGAATGGAGACCAAAACTCGATCACGGCTACTGACAGGAAGTGTCTGACCCAATCTGATGTTAAGCCTTGGGATCTGAACTCGCAAAAAAGGATGCTCACCATTACAGGAACTGCTCCGGGTTGAGTCGTAACATTGACTGGCGATGGCTAAGACGGAGTTGGTTGTTTGCGACATGATCTACCCCCGAAAGAAGAAGGGACGTACAGGAGCTGTTTGGCTCTCAGCTACAGGGTCCCACGCTGTACCGGCAAAAGGAACATGCGGTGGCAAGTCAAATGGGAGTGAGGCTGGTGCACGTGGTACCAGTTGTGGGATGCCTGGAGAGGGATGCGGTTCTTCATCACTGGGCCCAAAATACATTTGCTAGGAGACTTCCTGAGACACAGCACGTCAATCAAGCATCAAAAAATGGTGCTCACCCGATTCCGTGCAGGAACAATTACAGAACGTGAGCGATTCACCGTAAAGAATGATAGAAAGCGTGGTGAACGGACGTGTGACTCGGACGTTGCAGGGCGTTGATTGGCACGGTCATCCACGCCCTTTCCGATCAACAGTTTGATCCTTGTGATCGTTTGTTTGACCTTGGATGGCCGGACGAGGCTGGGATGCTCCTCTTGATGTGGCTCTGGGGGATAGGTCGCTTGTAAAGAATGTGATGATGGGGATACAGTACGGGGGATCTCAACCTGCGGCGCATTATTATTGCGAGGGTGAACAGGCGACGGTGGCTATGGTAACATGAACGTGGAAACCAAAAGAGAGTAATATGGTCACAAACGTCATCATAATTGAAGGCGGGAGCAGGAGCTCTTGAAGGTACATCACGCTATGGTGCTGTGAGAACTCGATCGGAAGAAAACAGATGAGTGATACCTCAAGAAGATCGACGTCATCGTCTTCTTTCTCGGGCTGAGAGCCATGATGACGTAGCAGCTGGTCAGCTAATGAGTACAATGCACGTATGTACACTCACACTGCTAAGGAAGCCTTGAAGAACAGTGTCGAGGTTGCGAATTGGGATTTTCCCGTCCCCTCGTCCTATTGCGAGACAAGAGCCATCCGAGGAGAGAGCAATTGATTCTATCTTAGTCTCGTTCTCCTTCGTGATGATGGGTCCAAGAACAGCGAGAGTAGATGTACCCAAGAATGAAATTGACGAGTAACCATGGACGGCAATGAATTTCTCATTTGCAGCTTGGGCAATTGATTGGACGTCCTCCGGAAGCCCCGGCGACTCAGCCAACTGTGTTCCCGTAGATGCATCAAATAACCTGACTCTGGCATCCTTGCAGGCAGCAAAGATTTGTTGACTGTCCTTCGTCCATGCAAGTGGAGTGATTGCAAAGTAATCAGATGCCTTGGTCTCGATGGCGACAAGTTTTTCCCCCGTGTGGCTGTCGAAGATGGTGACTGGGTGAGAATCGCACCCCGTTCACGGTCTCATCGAGTTTGAGGGGTCCAACGAGCCTTTTCCCGGTCGAAACGTCCCATATGCTTGCTGTCCTTTGACGGGTTCCGGTTGCTATCCAAGCCGAGTCCGGCGATATATCGATTGACATCACGTCGTTTGAACCCTCAGCACGGCAAACCACTTCCCGCAGCTCTATGTCCCACACACTGGCCCCCTCTCTCGTCCCAACTGCGACCCATTGGCCATCCTTCGATATCGAAATGCTGTTCAAATCCATCCCTGTCTGCCTTGCTATTTCTTGACCATCGCTAAGTCGAAATCGTCGAATTCCATTCGAATCCCCAGTGAAAAGATGTTTTGCATCAGCATTGAAGACGACTGCCCAAACTTGGCTCGAGTGATCGGTGTCCAACACCAATAGGTCAGCTTGCTGGTATGTCAGCGCGGTGTACAAGTCTCTTCTGGTCCACGTCTGCTCACCAGTCCTGGTCTCTGACATGCTTTCGTACGGTTTCAGATGCAAGGTTGGACGGTGGTGAGGAATGAGGTATGTCACTATGCTGGTGAGCAAGGTTCAAGTCGCACCATAACCTCATTTCACAATCGCCCCTTCTATGCAGGCGCCTCGTGTCTCGGGCGTTTTCTTACTCGGGGCCATGCTACATGATTGTGCGGTCAACACGAGCGAACCCATGCAACGACCCGCTCTCGAGGACTTTCGTTTCTTTTCCAGAACTTGTTCTCTATGTCCATCTTGGCGAAGCATGCCCCTGTCAAAAAACGTTCGAGCGGCCTAGTCATACTCATCCTATGACTTGGATCAAACGTATGTCGTTCCTCGTTCCTCGTTCCGTTCTGCTCATGTCGCTATGCATTTCAGACATTGTTCCGCAATAGATCGGGCAACGCAAATAATGCTGCACAGCCAGTCAGCACAAGCACCGTATGCGCGTGTCTTTCAGGGACCTGAGCTACCAGGGAACATAGGTATGTGCTGGCATCCTGCATGCGTATTTCGTCCAGGTTGGCCAAAATGTGCTCTGAATACGGTCGAGCTTCATCTTTTGGATTGCGTGTATAGGTCAATCCAAAAAATGTGATGCGATGGTACAATGCTCTCTCCAAAGACTGAAGTGTCCACACGGTGCTTACAAACGTACAATAGTACAAACGCTATAGGTCGCCATTTGGTATTACATATACAATGAGTCTGCGTGATATTACACTCCAGCCCGGCTGAGAAATACAAGAACGACCATCTTCAGATACAATAGGCTTTTCAATCACTGAAATCGTCTAAGTAGAGACTCACGCCATCAAAGTCCACCACCTGGATCGCCATTTCTACGTCCATACTGTCGTCATCGTCGTTGTGCTCTCTGCCTTGAATACTAGCGGTGGCCACAGCGCCAGGTGCAGGCAAGCCTACTGGTACCTCCGACTTATCGTCCATTGCCAAACTCCTTGATTGATTGTGCTCGGTTGAAGAAACGTGCTCGGGGAGGTTCGGTATTGACACGCGTCATTATCGGTCCCGGAAAAAGTGTGTGGGAGATGTTGAAAAAGCCGGATAAATCGCCGATGGACGCAGGAATGGATTTGAGTTGTTGGTTGCTATCCGGAGATGATGAACAAGTAAGACGCGAAGAAGAAGCGGAAGTACCTGAGGCCAATCTGGCCAAGACCCTTGTTGAATACTGCCCGGAGCGCGTCATTTCACAAAGTTTCATCACGATTGATGTACCTGGACGTGCGGTGTG
>JBBPLQ010000563.1:0-18741 GCA_038089855.1 Royoungia palumana
AAACCGTTCGTCTGCTCCTTGCTACAGCAGCATTGGAAGATTGGGAACTCGAAGCCCTAGACGTTAAAACCGCCTACCTATTTGGCGAGTTAGACGAAGAAATCTATATGGTTCAACCTGAGGGTTTCGTCAAGAAAGGTCAAGAGACTAAAGTCTGTCGATTGATCAAGTCCATCTATGGACTGAAACAATCCGCATTGCAATGGAATAAACAGTTGCACGCATCCCTGGTAAAGTTCGGTTTCACTCGAACACACGCCGATCCAGGAGTATATTACAAATTCATCGGCAAAGATATCATTGTCCTCGTTTTCTACATTGATGATGCTCTTTTTATGGGTAGCAATCGAACTCTAGTCCTCAAACACAAACAAGAGTTCATGAAACGTTGGGAATCAAGAGATCTTGGACAAGCCCAAGAATACTTAGGAATGCGGATCACTCGAGATCGAAAGAGAAGGACTATTCGTCTCGACCAGTGTACCTATGCCAAAAAGGTCGCTGAGAGGTTCGGACAAACCAACTCCAAACCAGTAAACACTCCGCTTCCTACCGGATACAATCCGAGACCCAACGACAAACAAGGAGATCCAAACCTCCGAAGTCGTTATCAGTCAGTGATAGGTTCCCTCCTATACATCATGTTAGGAACCCGACCTGACCTTGCCTACGCCGTGATCAAAATGTCACAATTCTCTGCAAACCCCTCCGAGGAACATTTGCAGAAGGCAATATATATCGTTCGCTACCTAGCAACGACCACTGACCTATGTATCACTTACAAGTCAGATGGGCCTATGAATGGCATAATTGCTTACAGCGATGAAAAGTCCAAAGTCTAGCTGAATGGGAGTAGCTAGGGTGTTGGGTAAGTAAGTGCGAGGTTTGGGATTCGTCCCAAGGGGTCCCTAGTGGGTCTGGGATGAAGTCCTGAGTGAGGGGAGTGACTTCCAGGAAGTCCGAGCGAAGTCCTGGACAGTCCGAGTGCAGGAGGAGTGATAGGAGTGGTCGGGAGCGGTCGATCGGGGCCGGAAAGGTGTCGGAAGGTCGGTCGGGTCGTCGGAAATGCTGGTAATGGACGGATAGATTGATAGGAAGGTAGGTAGGTACAGAGGAGTCGTCCGGAGGGAGTAGATATCGTCCGAAAGGTGGTAAAAGCTCCCTAGACAAGGCTAGGTACAGGAATTTATAGTCCGGGCATTTCCTGGACTGTATAAACAGTTGCAAAGCTCGGAAATAGCTAAATAATGAATCTATAGTATGTAGACCTACTGCCGAGTCAAGTCCGGGGCATATGAACGAAGTCCGGAGCGCGGGAAAGTAGTCCGAGGTAGTCCGGACTGCGAGAAACCCGCCGGGAATAGTCCGGACCGCGGGAAAGACGACCGGACTATCGAATATGTGTCCGGAATGTATGTGATGGGACTGGAAAGTGGACAATGAGGCCGGAAAGTGGAGAATCGGTCCGGAAAGTGGACGATCGGGCTCGGGAATGGATAATCGGGCCCGGAAATGGATGTTCGGGCCCGGAAAGTGTGCATCGGTCTCGGGATGAAGCCGGGATATCTACCTAGAGCTGTCCCAAGCTCTACACCGATTCCATTTCCTACACTTTTCATTCCTATGAACCCCATGCAGTCTTTTGACAAGACTTTCAAACCCTCACCATATGTCATTCCTCTCCATCCGTCCTTGAAGGACACATTCTAAATATAGACGCCTCATGCCAAACCTATGCTCGGGATTGATTCCTATTGGCTGCCACAATAGAAGCAGCATATATTTAACCAACCAATCGGATATGCTCCATGCTCATTCCATTCCACAGAAGCTTGACACTTCTCTTCCATTCCCAAGGCAGTGCCTTATCTATGACTCACTCACAGTCATTCCTTATCCACCAACCATATAATAGATGCCAGACATCATACCACATTCATTCAACCAATCATGGTCTCTTACTTAATCTTAGTGTACAAACATGGACAAACATTAGAGTAGTATATAAACCCCCATGTAACTACCACACTCTTTAGTTTTATCAACTTCGACCTCTCCATTCAAAGTCTTCTCTAAGCTTTCTACTTTTCAATCCACTAAACTTCATTCGCTTTGAGTGTTGTTTCATCTTTGCCATCAAATTTTTTCGGGGTCCTGTAGGGGTGCCGCGTGGTAAGAGGACAAGGAGCTCTTTCCTCTCCAGACTGATGGTACGTTTGCAAAGCTTCTCACTGGACTCGCTCAGCAACCCAATTGAACCCTACCCCACACAAGGAGCCTGAAATTCCATCAACTTGGCCTCTCCGAAGTGTCCATATTTGTTGCGTGTTGCTCAAATTTGGCCCGGCTAGATGTCTCCTTTACCCGCCTTCACCGTCTTTCACCAACATCCACTGACTTTGCACCTGCTCTGGAGAAACTATCACTCACATTGATGGTGCTCTCAAGTGCGGATGTTGTTTCGCTGATTAGTGCTTGACCAAACCTGCGCACAGTTTACTTGGGTGTGCTTGGCAGTAGACATGGCTCGCCTGCCTCGATCAACAATGTATGGCCCTCACGTCACTCACTGACACCATGTAACACTTCAAACATTTTGTATAACTCAGCTTCATTGGGAATACCAAACTAGGGCTGGCATCCCACCACGACAAACGGGGCGCGCTCGCCGACGTCATTCGTCACGTTGGACGAAACTGCAAGGCATGTTGTATGGGACAAATCACATATGTGGGACGATTGACCTTGAAGCTACACATAGCACATCAATCTGTTGGGTATCAGCTCCCTTTGGTCGTCCAACCAGTGTGGGTTGATATCAGACTCGGTGGATGACGATCCACCCACATTGGAAGAACTCATTCTGGGGATCGACAATGATGCCATGCCACTTCTGGCTTCTTGTTCATCACTGGTCATTCTTGAAGCTGCGAGAACCGAATTGACGAGTACGTTCTTGCTGTCTGTCACTCAAGCATGCAGTGCCAAAAAGGTCGTGCCTTCTTTATCGTATGAGAAGCGAATTATTTCCAATTATTGGTGCTTTCCTGAGATTGGAGAAGCTTGATTTGACGAGCTGTCGAGGGATCAGAGCAGCTGGCTGACACCAGTTTTTTGAGGTAATGACGCACGATGACTTGTCAACATTGGACCAGCTGACGGGATGGCTTGGCAGGTGTGGGAGAGTAAATGGGAGACTTGCTAGTCATGTACGCATGTGGCGGGCATAGGACATGCATTGTATTTGTGATGAGGCAAAATGCCATCAAACAATTCACCCCAATTCATCGTACTTCTCGCAACCATCCACACAGTTCGGACACTGGGTGACATGGGAATATTTTGATGAGCTGTATCTCTTACTGCTTACACCACTATCTCCACTGACAACAATGACGTGGTCTTCGGGTAGACATGTACCAGTTCCCTGGGTATTATTCAGTGCAACCTCGGCGTAAACACTGGTAAGAAGTGTCCCTCATTCTTTGGGGTGTAAGAGCAGGTCCTTGAGCGGGAATCTCGATTGTTCCTCCCGCCTAATCAGCCATGTCTGACTCGTGCATTTGGCCATTTCGTTTTCTCAATTTAAAGCGCGAGGTTGTCTGCAGCATGACTGAAGCGCTATTCCTTGCTGATGGCCATTTCATAGTTTGTACCCCAAGTCAACTTTGCAGACTCAGACAAGTTGACCGCAGAGGAGATCCAGGTGATCAAACGCAATGGTTCTGCCGTTATTCGTGGTATCGTCGACCGCTAGACTGCTTCTAACGGGAAGGTGGAGCTTGATGTATTCGTGAAAACGAACCCTCACGCAGAAGATAGCACCCCCCACCCATGTTTAAATTGATACGTACATACTTTTGACTTTTTTTTGTTCTTTTCTTCCGGTAGGCCTTCCAGAACAAGATAAACAGTTCTTCCATCTCTAGTTGGTCCTTTTTCTCCAATTGTCACCTCTTTTACTCAACATCATTTCAGGTGGTAGCTCGGTCTCAGCCCAACCTTCTGAAAGCCTCGGCATGGCTCGATAAATTGTATAAATTCAACTCTGGGAAAACACTGGAAGGTTTGATCCCAGTTCCTTTGACGTATGCGGATCGCTTCTGCATCCGCCACCCTGGTGATTGTTGGGCAAGGTTCCCACCCTGTGTTGATTGTATGTCATTTTGCCTTGCTTAGACCTATGATCTGACACCAGAGTATCTCAGGCGATGCAATCTAGCAATGGGAAGACAAAAGTTACTGCCATTGCTTTGAAGACATCTTTGCAGGCAACCAGCGCCAGCATGATCCTTACGAACTTGAACACCGACTCCATGCACACTCCTTGATGTACGGGCGAGCTGGGCAAGCGACCGTGTTTAGGACCTTCCAAGGATGGCTCGCCATGAGGTTTGTCAACCCCCGTCGTCTTGATGACACACCAGTCACTGATCCGATGACCAATCCTTAGGACAGGGCCAACCCAAGGAACACTTCATGTCTTCCTAGACGCTCAGTTGTCCAATGCATATACCCCCTCCCGTCCATTCTTCAGTCCCACCATTCCCAAGGATTCCCTATGCATACTCGAACCCAAGAACTGGAAGTTTGGTATGTTCATTGTTCTTGATTCCTTTGTGACCACCTCTTGACCAAGTTCAGATATCTCGAAACCCGATTTCCCTGGGATCCTGCTGTTGGGAGCGAATACAGCGGACCCTGACCAATGCCACAGGATCTCCCACACCTCAGACTTGAACAGATGACATCCATCCCAAAAGTCAACGTTTGTGAGTGTGTCCGCGCACAACATTTGTACCAACTTCAAGTCTGCTCTGCTATTGCAGCTGAAAAATGAACCTAGTTGTATGCCCTTTCAAAGAAATGGTTCTATGAGCATGCTGGTGATGTCGGTCGGACCAGATTGAGCATCAGATCCGACAGCACCATGAAGCCTTGGCTGCATTGGGTCATTCCTTGGATTTCGCTGACAGAACTGTACCGATCTCATCCATTGACCTGTCCATTAGTACCCATTCAATCCGATTGACTCTCCCTTTCGCTCAATGGTGGACAAGATGCTCTTCGGCTTGATCAAGTAAGTCAGCTCGTAAGTTGCTCGAGTGGCTCGCTGTACATTCCTAGGTTCCGTGCGCTAGTAGCAGGGATGATAATGCGTCGTAGTCTCACTCGTGAACCAAAGCCGGGATGTAGAAAATCAACGCTGCTCAAAACAGTGTTCGGTGTCGACCCGAGTCCTGAGAACTAGGGCTTCGCATATCGCTTGGAGCCATTTGTTTGATCCACTTTGACAGGACCATGTTGAGACAAACGAGACGGTCAGAGATGCCGTGCCTCATAGCATTCAAGATGGCCTCACTTTCAACGAGAGCAGCAGTTTTGTGCTCTACATTTCTTCTGGACATTTCTTCCTGAACAATGATAGGGGTTTTGACGATCTCAGATGGTTCATTTCCATGCGACTTGAGGCAAAAGACCCACAAAATATGCTGCATGCCATTTGGTGGGTCACATACAACTAGTCGCAATCCAACCTCCTTCTAACCTGGATCCCATGGATCTGTATGAACATCCCACTCGAAGGTGAATGTCTTGGTGGAATAGAGGGAGTTCTCGATGTGGTTCATAAGAAAGATGAATCCCATCACGTCTTTTGCTCATCCTCCACAGTGCCCGTCATCAATCGCACCTCCCTTGTGTCATTGATCTTGGCATCAAAGATATGTGAGCTCGAATGCCATACTTACCAGCAACAAGACGGGCACATCAGGAGTGCAAGGACATGTCGAGGACGCCGTAGATACTGCAAACAAGCTGCAAGACATGTCAGAACAGCTAGAACGAACGAACGAATGCACGCACGGCACTGACCAGAGATGGCTCCATATGAATGGAGCGAGAGGGTTGACAAGATGGCAATGAGGGCCCTCCAAACCGACCTAAAAAGTGGAGAACGCGTCAGTACTCGATCGCAAACAGGTACAGCAAGTGAGTAAAGAAAACCTGCCAACAAGGCAAGCTCAAGTCACAACAGATGGCTCAGGAGATGAAGTGGACGCACTGACATGACCGAAACATGCTGAGGTTGGAAGCGAGCCGAGGAAGCTACACAATATGTCAGAATGGTTGGACAAAACAGTCAAATGACCGGAAGCCTCAGTACTCACCTAAGAGGCTCATAAACGTGCCGTACGACCCAGGAGGTGAAACCGTCACACCAGGTGACCCCAACAAGTCACAGGAAGATTCCAGACAATGAGACAACGATGATGAAACAAACATGTTTGAGTCGAGCTATAGGTCAAGGAGAGTGGATCTGGGTACTAGAGACAAGGGATGATGTCTGATGCGATTGGAGCTGTAAGACTGACGGAGCAGACATCCATAGTGACCAGTAACGGCCTGGAGACATCAGCGACGAGCGCATTGATGAGACAAACACACTAGCTCGAGTTCTGGATCCAGTAGTCCAGGAGGAGGTCTCAGAAGCGAATGGTGATGTTGAGAACGATTCGGAGCACTGGAACAGTGCAAATGACAACGAGCGGCTCATGTTGCAACTCAATAAAAGTCAAAACGCAGTCGCTAGCTAGAGAATGAGGTGAAAACATGCAATACCAGCTCAAGACGAAAGTGCATGTACCTGAGACATCCACACCATCTTCTACATAGCCCAGACGTCCTATTGAGCCAACAAACCCACTGCATCAATGAGGACGCTTCAAGATGAGACCTACCAGACAAGTCTGCTACATCCAGACAGAAACATGCCTCCCCGTCAATCCACGACATTGAGTCCATATCGTGTGAATAGGGAGTTCCGGATATGTTGTATATGGAATATAGATGGGGCCCAGCGAGTTCCAGGGCATGTGGCAGTGAAATGAAGGTGCCAGAGACGATTGTACACGGCAATGTAGCAAGACTGTTAGCTGACCACGACCTCCAAATATGGACACCGTGCGGAGCAGCACGATCACGACTCAACGGAAACACAACACTTGTTATATAGTTGCCATGGAAAACCATGTAGCATTTACAGATTTTCCTGGTATAACCTACGAGTGCGAAAAGACTGAGCTTGCTAAATAGTCTATGAAGTGTGTGACGTGTGTTGGAACTAATAGAACGAGCATGTGATTAAGGCTGGTGAATACATATCCCCTAATTAAGCAATCATTCAATGGCCCATCCGGGCAATCCTGGACCCGCATATGTCTGAATTATATGGAAGTTACAGGTGTGATGAGTATGTTTGAAATATAATGTCCCCAGGTCGAGGCTAGAGGAATCCTTCCTAATGCGTAAGTGTTTCCTTGATCATTCGTGAACTGCACAATCTTCTCAATACGACTTGTGTCATTTGTGTCTTAGCAGATGAACGGGGAAGAATTATTTGGACATACATTGGGAGGTTTTCATTGGATGAGGAAGCATGAACATTCACATGTGTAAGCTGTAGCGCGCTCACTGTCTTTTTTTCATGCCAGGCTTTTCGCTAGTTTGGTCGACAGTGGCATTGGATCATTTATTTGCAGAGGACGACGACATGTTGAGTGCGAGAAGGTAACCAAGAGAGACCAATTAAGGGGCAGAATGTGGGGACAATGGGAGACAGGAGGTGTCGTTTTGCAAAACTTTTACCAGACAAAATTCGATCATGCCGCCGATCATCCGTTTCATATCGTAACGTATATATCATAATGCTCGACCGAGCCCGCAACTCAAATTTGACGCTAGTTATACACGAAAAAGGATTGAAAGAAGAATCGGCTCATGGTTACGCACGAATCGTTAATTCGTGTCGTTTAACAGGGTGTGCTGGAGAGTCATCATGAGCCTTTCTTTTCGACTGTGGGTGGAGTGAGTATGCTGCTGGGGTACATCAAAGTGAGAGAGCGAACCGTAGTAGAAGTTTGTACGTCTGCAGATTTTGCTAACAGGCTGACAACATGCAGCAGGTTGAGAAAAATCCTTAGGCCCTTACCGCTTGCATGGTCCCGTTCAAGCAGAAAGACCAGTTCAGCCTCAACTTCGACAAAATCCCCTTCTCCAATGTGGAGATCATGAGCTTTGTGGATTTGGTGGTTGTCGGTCAGAGAATAAATAGGGAGAGTTAGAAGAAGGTCCCATTTGCCCGCCACTCTAGTCAACCAATCTGTTTGATGAAGGACGTTCGGCTTCACTGAAGTACTTGAACTCAAGGCCTATGCATGATAAGGTCAGAGGAACCAGTGAGTCATACTGCTAAGAAACGGTACCTTTGCAAAGACTCATCGTTCAAATCGAAGTTCTCCTTTGAAGGTACGACGAAGAAGGGTGGGGACGCCACGACTAGCAAGAGCTGAGATTGTATTGAGTGCTGTCGGTTGATCGTTCCAGGGAGATTGTGCCCTGCCCCCACTCAATGTGAGCATCTGGAAAGCTCTACATGCCGATTGAGGCTTCCCAGACAAAGTCTCAATGCGACTGAAATGGGAAAAGAGGGGGAAGAGGAAAAGGGCATACCCATCCCAGTCTCCAAATGTGGATAAATGCACGTCATGGACAAAACCACAGAGCCGTAGTTCGACAGTCCATATGGCCTCGTCACCAGAGCTCCCTGGCTTGTAAACGAGAAAAATTGATCGGCGTTTGTCATGAATGGAAGGATCTTTAATAATGACAACATGTTCAAGTAAGGCATCAATCGTCGACCCAGGTCAGGAGAGGAGGCTCGCGTGTCCTTAGACCTGTATGCTTCAATGAGTTTAGGGAGATCGTTACCCCACTTCTTGTAAATCAGTGTGGATGATGAATCAAGGAGATAGGACATGGTGTGGATGTAATTGTTGAGGAGCGCGTGAAAGGCCGGTGGAAGAAAATGTAAGGACAAGGGTGGGATGGACCAAGCTTTATTAGTTCTTGGCAGGAATAGCGAAATATATTCAATTCCACAGCCCATCTGGGGAATCCTGCATGTGGGTTAGCTGTCACGTTTGTTGTGAATAAACATTGAAAAAAACAACCGGGGGAGTAAAGGAAAAAATGTAAGATAAGGCACAGACCAAGTGGGTCAGTGCAGATGACGAGTCGGAAGCTGCCATCTGCACCTTCGTTTGTACATCAAGTTCTCACAATCTATTGAATTCATTGTGCAGATCTTGCTGGAAACGCGGAAAGACACATGAGGAGGGAAACCATTGAAGGATCGCTAATTGCGAGAGACTTCTTGCACGGGATAACATGACATAGGTGTTCTGAATCCCCTTCGCACTTGCCAGATCTACTATAACCATGTCGAGCAAGCAACCGTGAACTTTGTAGTCGGTGAATGCCCAGGCAGGGACAAGTGGTAATTGTTTGTGTGATATTTTGAAGGTCTCATTCCTTGAGGGGTGATGTGCAAAATCCGTGGTCATGGGGAAGACAGGTACTATGACTGCGGAAGTCCAGGTCCTTCCAATGTGGAAGAAGGCACCTCAACATAAGCGCAGACTGTGTACAGGCCGGCCATTCACCACATCATGTGTCACTTGATATACAGTACACAGCGCGAACTGTTCACTGCTTTACATCCAATGGACAAGTTTTCGGTGATCATCACAGGCATACCAGGAATCAAGAGCAGTTGTCCTAAGCCATCACAACCTTCTGTCGACCGAACACGAGACAGTTTCTCATGATTGTCCCCTTCCACAGGATGTTTTGCCACACGGTCTATAGCATAATAGACATGGAAAGGAACTTGTCTGGAGGCTGCGTATTCTCTCACCTTCAGCTCATTAAATTTATCACACAGGCGCCGTCGTCCAAAAATGACAGGTGCATTTTTCAATCTATCGTACTCATCTGGGTGGTCAGCAGATAATGTTTCAAGAAGCCTTGCCTTCAGCACATCGTAGTCAGATGTGTTCTGTGATGACACAACCCTGCCTTCTCCTCGTCGTATGTGGTTCAGTAATTCCACAAAGGCAGGGTCATGAACTGCTCGTTGGTTCTTCCACAGTTCAACCATGTGTGTGAGTTGTCGCCAAAGAGCTGCTCCGAGCATTTCATGCTACCCTTTTTGAGTATGTTTTGTTCTCATCCCTGGTTTGTTCGGCAATGCATGAGGATATAATGCAGAACCACCAACAGGCCGGAGCTGTCCAAGGTCTCCTGCAAATATGATGTTTATTGATCCAAAGGGTTTGTCCACTCCATCTGCCCTCCCTTTCTTTGCAGATGATATGCGTTCCGATATTTGGCTCAGAATTTCAGCAGATATCATTGAGATCTTGTCAAGAATAAGATATCGCACATCTCTCCAAATGGCTTCAAGTTCACTCTGCTGTACCGTCGACTTTCCAAGTGGAAGAAATGTCAATGCGTGAATTGTATATCCATTGATCAGGACAGCTGCATTCCCGATCGGGGCGCAAAGCAGAATCTCATTGCGTGGTCCACATCGTGAAAAGAATTTGTATGAGGGCATTGATAACATGACTTTTCCCGGACCCACCTATTCCTGTTAATAGCATCCGCATCTGAGTTGTTTCATGTTTTTCAAAATGCTCTGCAATCAATGTAAATGCTCATGCTTGTTCCTTGTCATTGTCTAAATTAAACTCGCATTGTACGTCCCGAATAATTTCTGCTCTTTCATGCTCTCGAAGGAAATTGAAACTGGCGGATGTAATCCGAGGGTTGCAGGACGAAGCAACGAAGAGGTGAGGCTCGCAATGCAGAGTGATGCAGTCTTGTCAGGAGGACAACACAGAAAGCGACGGTGCTTTACTGGGCAAGGTTTGAAGGGGAAATTCACAAATTTCAAGACTAGAGTATACATCGAGTAACTACAGTCGTATATATACTAGCTATGAGCACAGCCATCAGTGCATGGACCACGCATATGTAATCGTGAGTAAGAAACGCTATTGGCCGATAAGTATAATACTACAACGATACAAGGGCTGTGTGGAATGGAAGGGAAGCGACACAGTAATGAAATGGAAGCGTACCACGAGGCATGTGGTTAGAAGATCTGACCACAATTAGAATAGAAGATTGATCGGGGGAATTATGAAGAAGATCTGTTAGATCTTATGAGAAGTCCCCGTATCGTAGATCTCTGATATTGAATCAGATAAGATAAGATGTGAAGAACGGTTAGATAAGAAAGAGAAAGTAAAAATGAAGCATTCGTAACAGAAATGTAGACTGTCCCATATTCACGTCGAGTATTGTCATGGTTACATAGGTGATCAATCGACATGTCCGATGAAACGTCTGTCAAACGAACACATTTCCATGCAACTCCATCCGCATGATCAGTTATAAGCGGTCGCTTGTTACTTTTTCCCTTTTTCATGAAGACAGAATGTTCGTGGTGAATGGAGTTCAGATCTGACTCATCAATCAGTACCTCAGATCCTTCTATTTTTTCATGTGCAGAAGTGACATGTTTTGCGATACCGAGATGCTCCACCAATAGACCAAGCTTGCGTTCATCATCTGACGTGGTCATGTCAATCGATTCTTCAAAGTTGCCTTCATCGTCTACATC
Organism: Royoungia palumana; assembly: GCA_038089855.1. Taxonomy (NCBI): domain Eukaryota; kingdom Fungi; phylum Basidiomycota; class Agaricomycetes; order Boletales; family Boletaceae; genus Royoungia; species Royoungia palumana. Next base: position 11,531 of record JBBPLQ010000563.1, read on the forward strand.
ATCCTCAATAATTTCAATGTTAAGTGAAGGGTCTTCAGAAAGGCATTGTTCAAGAGAGATAACCGTGTCCTCATCAGTATGATGAGTTATTGTAACAGAGGTCTCACTTGTGCCCATACGCGCGTCTGCACATTCAAGTTCTACTAACATGTTCCTAAGCAACTGTACACTGCTGTCTGAAAGTGTGGTGCAAGAAAAAGCTTCCAACCAAGTTATACCACTCGCTCGTAAATCAGCATACATTTGCCATGGTTTGAAAAGCAGCAATGCTGCCAGATAGTATCCCTCTGGATCCGTCTGCTCTCGTGGGAAACTTTTAAAGAACTGGGAGGTTCTCTTTCTCTATGCTAATGCATAGGATACTTCCTCTCTTGGAGAAGTATGTGCAGGTACGATCAAGTAGAGACTTACTTGAGGAGACTTTGAGGATAGCAAGGGTGATTGAACGGAGTAGAGAATAATTTCTAACTAAGGAGAGCGAGTGTGAGGGAGCTCTCCCTTTATATATGATACAGGATTGTATGTATCTATTTGGACTGGTCCGTGCACAGTCCTATCTTTCTACCTAATAAGGAAGAAGAGTATGCGATGGAGTCACACTATTTGTCATACATGCTTACTATGTGTCCAATAGTAATCAGTAAATGTGTCATATGAGATGACTAATGTATGATGTTGGAATATTGAATAGATATAAATATAAAAATGAATAATATAATATCAGTGGTATCAAGATAAGAATATCTGAATGAGAAATACCACTTGATATTCGACACTCTTCCTCATTTGAAATATTGAGATTCATGAATAAGGAGATAATGTGAGACTTTGTCATCCATGCTCAAAGGCTATCTTCCCAAGGTTTTTGGTGAAGATATCTAAGAATTGTTGGTTAGTGGGAACATAGAATAATTCCACTTTACCCAATTCTACAGCTTCTCGGATGTAATGTTCTGGTATCTGGACGTGTTTAGTCCTGCCTTCTTGAGCTGGATTCGAAGCAAGAAACATGGCTCCCTGGTTATCCACACATAGTGGTACAGGAGGAAGGACTATCGTTAGTTCTTCAAATAGATTTCGAATCCATTGCAGTTGTTTGCAGCATTCAGTCATGCCGCAATATTCTGCTTCTGTGGATGAAAGTCGTACCCTCTTTTGTCGTTTCGAAAGCCAAGATACAATACCATTGGCTAAATAAACCGAATATCCAATCTGGATGTTTCGATATCTCCTGCCCAATCTGTGTCACTGTAAGTGATTATACCATTCGTTGGCCCATCTGACTTGTATGTAATACAGAGGTCAATGGTTGTCGCAAGATAGCGGACAATATAGATCACCTTCTGCAAATGTTCTTCAGAAGGATTCGCAGAGTATTGTAACATTTTGATCACAGTGTAGGCAAGGTCTGGTGGGGTTCCTAGCATGATATATAGGAGTGAACCTATGACCGATTGATAACAACTTCGGAGGTTTGGATCTCTTTGTTTATCGTTGGGTCTCAGATTATATCTGGTAGGTAGCGGTGTATTAACAGGTTTAGAGTTTGTTTGTCCAAACCTCTCAGCAACCTTTTTGGCATAGGTACACTGGTAAAGACGAATAGTTCTTTTCTTTCGATCTCGTGTAATCTGCATTCCTAAGTATACTTGGGCTTGTCCAAGATCTCTTGATTCCCAACGTTTCATGAACTCTTGTTTGTGTTTGAGGACAAGAGGTCGATTACTACCCATGAATAGAGTGTCATCAACATAAAAGACAAGAACAATGATGTCTTTGCTGATAAATTTATAATAGACTCCTGGATCGGCGTGTGTTCGTGTAAAACTGAACTTTACCAGGGAAGCATGCAATTGTTTGTTCCATTGCAGCGCTGATTGTTTGAGTCCATAGATGGACTTGATCAATCAACAGACTTTCGTCTCTTGACCTTTCTTGATGAAACCCTCAGGTTGAACTATATAAATCTCTTTGTCTAACTCGCCAAATAAATAGGCGGTTTTAACATCTAGGGCTTCTAGTTCCCAATCTTCCAATGCTACTGTAGCAAGGAGTAGACGAATGGTTTCAAACCTGGTGACTGGTGAAAAGGTTTCTTCATAGTCAATACCGAAGACTTGTGTAAAGCCTTTCGCAACAAAGCGGGCTTTCTTTCTGCCATCGCTTTTGACTGCAAATACCCATCTTCCCTAGACAGGTTTGTGACCTTTGGGTAGATCAACTAGTTTCCAGACATTTCAGTCTATAAGAGATTTGTATTCATCATTCATGGCGTCTCTCCATGCTTTCTGATCTGAATCAGACAGCTTGAGGATATCATGATAATGTTTTGGTGTAGTGATCATGATAGCTTTTGCGAAATGATGTCTCAACCATTGGTTTGAGTACATCTCACCCATTGGTTCATCGTTTTGAGTCTCAACAACATCTTGTTGCATTGGCTCTTCCTGAATCCCTTCCTAACCTCTCTGGATGTCTCTCTCGATTTCGAGAGGTGGCCTTTGGCCATATGCGTTATCTGGCATCACTTGTGGAATTCTGATCCTAGTGGATCGTCTCTCTTCGACAGGTGCTCTGATATTAGCTCTCTGCCTAAAGGTAGGACAGTGTTGGTGTGGTAACGTCCTGAATTCCATTAGAGGTTCCCTCTGTTGGATTGGTGATAGCCAGTCTGCAGGTCTAAGAGGTCGTATCTCCTGATATTGATAATCAGGGAGATGATAGCATTTATGTTGTGGCATATCATCTATATCTCTCCATTCATTTTGTTCGTCTTTAAACCTTCCTGGTTGTATGGGTCTCTTCCTATTGGAAGGTCCAGGTTGTGGTGATGGAGATCGAGCCAGAGGTGAATGATCATCCTGCAGTTCAGGAGATGATGATGGGAAGTGTAGAGGCGATGAGACTGGTGAATTAACGCGTTCTTTCCCTTTACTTCTGTTTGGATGAGATAAATCAAACAGTTCAGATCCGAGAGATGGTAAGGATGTTTCAGATTTGGGTGATGAAGGAGTAGATGCGTTTGTTTTAGGGGTGGTTTGCCATGATGATCTCGACGATGTAGATGTATGGTCATCGGGGATTGATCTGTTATCGAAGTTTCTTGGATCAATATTTATGTAACAATTAGAAAGAGGTTGAACCGGTATTTCTGCCTCTGTTCATATGGGAAGGTCATTTGCAGTTGGTATTGACTGGTCTTGTCTGTTTTTACCCTTTCTGGAACATGATAAGAACCTTGATTCATCGAAGATGGCGTGTGAGGCAATGAACATCCGATGTCTGGTTTGTGACCAGAAGCGGTATCCTTTGGTATGAGATTCATAACCAATGAACGTCATTTCGTCGGCTTTTGGTGCTAGCTTGTCTTTACGCATCTCTGATGGAATAAAGACGTATGCCGTGCAACCAAAGATTCAAAAATAGGAGATATCTGGTTTCTTTTGCTCAAAGCATTCGATAGGAGTTTTCCAGTTGAGATGATGCATAGGTTGTCGGTTATATATGTGAAGAGAAGTCTCTATGGCATCTTGCCAAAAGATGTCTGGTAGACATGCATGATGGCGCATTGCATTCACTTTCTCGAGTAGAGTTCAATTGAACCTTTCTGCACGACCATTTTGTTGTGGAGTATGTGGGACTGAGGTTTCATGTTTGATTCCTCTGGATGAGAAGAACGTTTTGACATTCTGTCCCATAAATTCCCCTCCTCAGTCTGAACGTACAGAGGTAATAGTGAGTCCAGATTGTGTTTCCAAGAAGGAAAACATCGTAACCAGTTGTGCACAGGTCTCGGATTTGTCTTGAAGAAAAGCAAGAATAGCATAGCCGGAAAAATCATAGGCAGATTTTGTCTCATCCAGCACACAAGCAATAAATCAGAAGTAGGCAGGAGACTGAGGATGATCTTTTGTTATTTATCCATGTATCTCAGGCTTTAGCAATTCAAACTGATCTTGCAATTGCAGAAAATGTATTGCAGCAGCATTCACTCATCCACAAAAAGTGGGCCTTCTACTCAACAAAGTGGCATTATATTTCTGTTCGTGTATAGGTCCACTGTTGAAGTGAACACCAGAATTTATATATATATTTATCTGTGATGTGTAAGGTAGAACAAGCCAATCAGTGGTTTGTCATTCCAATACCCATTTGTCATATCCCCCTCAATGATAGTATGACATCAAACTCCCAGCACGGCAGAGAACTTGAAATCCCTCCTCAACGAGCATCTGATATTTTACCTTTTGGTGGCTGAATACATCTATTTTTCTTTTCTAATGCAATCAAATGAGTCCTCCCAGGTCTCTATTTACTGTGTGATACACGCCGTGCATCTATATTTTCAGGCTCCTCGTGAAATTAATCAATTGATTTTCGCAGACCCTACAGGTATAGTCAGATTACCCGGCTTGTCGAGGGAAAAGACTTGAGTCCAAATCGACACCTAAATCAACTCCCAAATCAACTCCAAATTGATGATCGAAAATAGGTCCGAGTTCACCTAGTGTTCTGATACAGTTCGACAAACTTGGAGTAACTGATCACACAATTGTCGAAGTCTTCACCGAGACGAATATCGCCAATGGTTGCCAGAACTTCGAAGACACCGTCATCAAGGGAGCGACACACCGAAACTACCACTGCCAAGGCTATACATAATGACTTGGGAATCGTTGCCTTTTTTTGTCGGGACCATCAGTAGCAGCGGTGTTAGGCTCGTTGATAATACGAAGGACTTGAAGGCCGGCAATGTTATTGCATCCTTGGTTGCCTGACACTGAGTGTCGATGAAGTCTAGCAAGTGTGTAAGGTAGTTGTACCAAAAGCGTACGCACTTGAACGCATGGGTAATTTTCTTGCCAAGGTATGCTTCTGCGGTCTCCTTTGTCTTTGTCAGAGCTGTGACGCTTATTCAACCTGGGGTCTATACAGACATGCTAACAGCAGGCTTCCCATCTTTTTCGACAACATCAGAAGGCCAATGCCAGATATCGCGCTTGAGCTTTAGTGTCCTCTAACTTGCAATGAAAAGGGCGTTTGGCACTGAACACCGCAGTTCTGCCGAGTTCCTGACACTTGACGCACCATCAGACTGTGGATCATGGCATCACACGTCATCCACACGACACTGAGTACACTTGCCACAGCCTGAGTGTGGACACCCGCGTACCACACCATATTCAGTCCTGAAGGCCTGACACGCAGTCGGGGTTTGGATTTTGCAGTGGTTATTGTTGCCTCTCCTTCACCCTCCTTCTTCCTGCATCACTGTCATCATCACTCCCTTCTTCTCCCCTCGTCATTCGCCCCCATCATGATCGACTCCATCATCATCACCTCCAAATTTACCTACGATCTCATGCTCAATCACAAGCCTCAGATCCCCTTACCACCACGTAATGTCGAGTCTTATCTTCAATATCGTCGCGTTGAAGGTATGTCCTGTCTTCCCCTTGTTTGCTCTCTTTGTATCCACTCTCCATCTCCTTCGTCCCGTCCTTGCCCAGTTTGCTTTGCAGATTACGATCACGACCACGCCCAAGAAGGCTCGAACATGCTTTTGTTCGCTGTCGGAGATAGGTATGTTGTCCATCGTTTGATGCTGTCTTCCATTCCGAGTCTCATGCTGTCCTTTCGACACAGACTCATGATCAGACATGAGGGCATCAAGACTGTCCCCGGGACGAATCGATTTCTCCCTATGTTCTTTTGGTTCACCACTGTCGACAGGATATTTGTGCATGCGACTCGTTCCATCTATGTACGCCAATTATCAACCCTGTACCCCACCTATGCCCTCATTATTCTTCGTGCTGTCCACTTGCTCCTCGTCCACTAGGATCGTTTGTGGATGAAGGTCCACTGGCTCTATCGTGCAGATGACATACGTCCCTTTTCAGAAGAGTACTCCACCCTCTCCCCCTCGTCCCTCACCAAGGTTCCTCTGACGACTTTGACAGACAGGCTCAAGCGATGCTCCCGTACGAGCTCGCCGACTCTGACCACACCTCTGTGATTCACTTCACATGCATTGAAGGTTTGTCACAAACCTTCTATCGCCTCTTGTTTCACCAACCGTCCTGATCCAATCCCTTGCCCAGAATGTGTCGACGTCAACATCATCAATGATAACAATGCCTTCTCACCATGGGCCTCCAGAGATGATGAACCTGCTCTCCTCCAACGCTGGAAACTCAAGGTAAACTTCACCACTGTGAAGAACAAACTACAAGTCCCCATCTCCATGGAGTTTCAGGTATGTCTGTCCACCATCGCTCTCTTTTCGTGCTCCCACATCACATCCAACACCTCCTGTCCTCATTTTCCCTACCTCCTCACAGAACTCCAATCAATGTGGTCTCCCAGGTTGTGCTCGTCCATTTTATGATCCATGCAATGAGCAACGATTCTGCCTCAATTGTCAGACCTGGACCCAACTCAAATGCCTCCGCAATGCCAACAGAGAGATCAGCCGTTCTCACCTCCGCAAATACTATGAGACTCTTTCCCCTCTCCCTAGGGAGCTCTTAACCCTAGGGTTTGAGCATAACCTACTTACTTACAGTACTCACTCACTCACTCACTCACTCAACCTGTCTGACTTGGACAGACACCTGCACCAAGGACTCATCAGGTCCTTTTTCTTGTTGTCTATTCCACTCACCTGTCCAACTTGGACAGACACCTGCACCAAGGACTCATCAGGTCCTTTTTCTTGTTCCCCATGCTACCCACCTGTCCAACTTGGACAGACACTTGCACCACAGACTCATCAAGTTCCATTTCTTGTTGTCTATTCCACTCACCTGTCCAACTTGGACAGACACTTGCACCACAGACTAATAGGTAGGGGGGGCTTATGATGTCAAGTTGAACATCTCTGAATATTCTGGGCTTTTGGAGACTGAAAGTACATTAGAATAGAAGGTTATTGAGCTAGAAATGAAAATATTCGGCGGTTTAGATATCGAGATACAAGCATTCCAATCTGTGGTGGAGCCATAGCACCCCACCCACTCCTTGGAATATTCTGCAAATGTTACCAATGGATTTAGGGACCTCATATTGCCTAGGAACGACGCTAACATGAATATTCTAGATCCTCCCCAAGTGTATAGAAGCAGAGTTCGTTTATGGTATATATGAGGAGGAACAGGTCACTGTGAAGGAATCCACCTGTTTCAAATATTCTAAAAATGTTACTGACA
>JBBPLQ010000564.1:0-18739 GCA_038089855.1 Royoungia palumana
TGAATGTGGCAGCCAATAGGAATAGTTTCCGAGCATAGGTTTGGCATGAGGCGGAAGTCTAGAACAAGTCCGGTGGTTGATAGATGGGAACGATATAGCGTTCTTGTGGACGATAGACTTGTTGATAAGATAAAGACGGATTAGATGGCATAAAGACAGGGGTTGAAGATAGGGGTTTAGGAGCGTTCGTAACAGTATGTCACCAGAAGAACAGAATTATCCTATCGCCGACAAAGAGATGTTATTGGTGATCTGTTCCCTGGAATTATGGAGACATTATCTCGAAGGTGCAAGACACCAATTCGAAGTATGGAATGATCATGAGAACCTAAAATGGTTCATGACATGACAAGACCTTATGCAAAGACAAGCGCACTGGGCTCAATACTTATCTAGGTTCAATTTCACCTGGCATCATAAACCAGGAACATCCATGGGAAAAGCAGATGCACTCTCTAGAAGAGAAGATCACGCTGAAGGGATAGAAGAAGATAATAAAGGAATCACAGTCATCTCCGAAACACAGATCCGCCCAATTGAGGTACAGATAAATGATCTCAGAGACCAATTCTATGAAAAACTCCAACACGAACAAATGAAAATCCCACAAAAGGCAATGCATGCACTCCAACAACGTGGATATGAAATAAAAGAAAAACTATTACGAAAAGAAAAGAAAAATATATACCAGAATCACTTAGAACAGAAGTGATAACCATGCATCACGATACACTGGTTGCAGGACATCCCGGTTACAAAAAGACACAAGAACTTCTCACGTGTCACTTCATATGGCCAGAAATGGTAAAACACGTAAAACAATATGTAAAAAGATGTGAAAGATGTGCTAGGTTCAAAACGGGTAATCAACCCCCAGCAGGTAAACTTCAACCCTTAGAAGTACCAAACGCACCTTGGAAAGACATCTCAGCAGACTTCATCACCGACCTTCTCCTTTCACGAAATTATGATTCCATTCTCACAGTCGTGGATTGCTTCTCCAAAGAAGTAGAATTCATCCCCACAACAAAAACATGCAATTTGAAACAACACCCAAGACACTAGGATGATGTGTAGTGGTCCTTTGTAGAGGGACTAACTCTTTGAGAGTAGTGTTTGAGTGGAAAGATCAAAGTGAATTAAACTGAGGATAGTATGCTACTACATGATGGTCTATATAGTGTCCACTGTGTATGGTCGTATTTACAATTGTACACTAGAAAGGAAAGTGGTACAATACTCAGTATCTAATTGTCATTGGATGATAAGGGAAATGAAATGATGTCATAGATAAGGCACTGCCTTGGAATGGAAGAGAAGTTGAGAAGCATATAGGATCATATCTGATTGATGGAATATATATAAGGCTGTGTGAATGTGGCAGCCAATAGGAATAGTTTGCGAGCATAGGTTTGGCATGAGGTGTAGAATGTCTAGAACAAGTCTGGGGTGAATGCGGGAGGAACGACATAGTGTTCTTGAGGGATGAAGACTTGTTGATAAAATAAGATAGGGTTAGATGGCATAAAGACAGGGGTTGAGGATAGGGGTTTAGGAGTGTTCATAACAATAGGCAACAATGGAGAATGATTTTCAAGCATTTTACAGAAGGGCTAAGAGTTTTTGACAATCAGAAATGTGAGACATACTGGGTTGAGGATGTGTGACAGCATCATCACAACCAGTTTGGGAACCTAACACAGCTTACTAATACTAGTACTCTCTCTTCATCCACCACAACCCAAGTTTGAGAACGTCAAATCAAATACAGACACGATAAACACAACGTGGAACACAATTCCGAGAATGAGGAGTGTGAGGATGTGGTGACTGGATTGGGGCATTGTGTGTCGAGCTCGGTGGCCAAGTCGACACTACTGCTTCGATGAGCTTTCCATGTTTGTAAGTAAAGGCCCCTGACCTGACTCACATCAGATGATTCCCCATGACTCCCATCCTACCCTCCTCACATGCACAGACCCTAGGCATGCACAGGGTCCACTTGCAGCCCAGCCCAAGACTCTCACTAGATCCCACCACTGTGGCCCACTCAAACACACACTGGTGTCTCACTGGGCCACTCATTCTGTCGAATATCAAGTGGTATTTCTCATTCAGATATTCTTATCCTGATACCACTGATATTATATTATTCATTTTCATATTGATATTTATTCAATATTCTAACGTCATACATTAGTCATTTCATATGACTCACTTACCGATCATCATCGGACACATAGTAATCATGTATGACAGATAGTGCGATTCCATCGCATACCCTTCTTCCTTATAAGGTAGAAAGAAAGGACTGTGCACGGACCAGTCCAAATACATACATACAATCCTGTATAGTATATAAGAGGAGAGCTCCCTCACACTCTGAAACAACACCCAAAATCAAAAGGTGAAGTCAAGTAGTCGTATCAAGAGTGACCAACTCTGAGTGGATGATTTGAGTGGAGAAGATCGAAGTTGATTAAACTGAAGAATATACGCTACTACATGAAGGTATATATACTGTCCACTGTGTGTGGTCGTATTTACGATAGTACACTAAAAAGGAAAGTGGTACGATACTCAGTATCTAATTGTCATTGGATGATAAGAGAAATGAATGATGTCATAGATAAGGCACTACCTTGGAATGGAAGAGAAGTTGAGAAGCATATTGGATCATACCCGATTGGTGGGATATATATAAGGCTGTGTAAATGTGGCAGCCAATAGGAATAGGTTTCGAGCATAGGTTTGGCATGAGGCATGGGAAGTCTAGAACAAGTCTGGAGGTTGGTAGACTGGAACGACATAGCGTTCTTGTGGATGATAGACTTGTTGATAAGATAAAGAGGGATTAGATGGCATGAAGACAGGGGTTGAAGATAGGGGTTTAGGAGCGTTCGTAACACACTCGCTCTCCTCAGTTAGAAATCTATTCTCTACTCCACTCAATCACTCTTGCTTCACCCTAAAGTCTCCTCAAGTAAGTCTCTACTTGACTATACCTGTGCATACTTCTCCAAGAGAAGAAGTATCCTATGCTCTTGCATAGAGAAAGAGAACCTACCAGTTCTTTACATTCCCTGTCCGGAAATGCCCACATCATCTCCGAGTTGCTCTCAGGCTTTCCCCATCATACATAAGTCTGCCCTTCAAAGCCTGATCCCATCCTTCCGAGTGGGACCCGATGCTTGTCATGATATCCCATTTTCACTATGACTTCGATCACAAGTCCTTTCACTTCCACACAATCACCCCCACAAGTATGTACCACCCAAAGTATGGCTCAGGATCTTTGATCTTACCGTGGACCTCAGTGCCCTTTTGGAGTGCAAAGATTTCATTTCTCCAAACTTGCCATGCCCGCTCGCCAAGCAGCACGAATTGCAGGGTTTTAGGGACTCCTTGCGCACGAAACACACAATAGTCCTCGTTTGCAAAACTTGGAACGAGCTCGCGTTTGAGTTCCTCTACCAAAGCATCCTCATTACTGCTGTCGAGAAGGGTATTCTTCCCAGTGGTGGCATTGCACTTCTCAAGGCTTTCCTGGCACTTGCGAGCACACTCAGATCAGCAACTCTTCCTTCTATCTAACCCACATAGCTACAGCTGTACAGTACATGCTAGATCTTGTGTTTGCTACCTACAGTTTTCGGAGTCAAAGATAATCAACTTCTCTCGTATCCAGAGTACCTAACCAATGTCACGTGTCTCGGAAAGGTAGTGAATTCGGTCGGAGCTTAAACTCCCGCCGAGCTTTTATCGCAGCGTCATACTTTTTTTGACAAAATGAGCTACTCAACTTTCTACTTTGAGACCTGCTAATAATTGGTTGCAATTTGGGTTACACCGAATGGGAGGGTGGGAGACTCCACCTGCCTGCAGTCCCATAGGGGTACGAGCAGGAAGGGTCCTTTCAGAATCCCCGCCGGCATTTATTCGTTGCCATGCACTTCCCATGGGTTTTATTCCAGCCGTGGGAATCGTCTTACGCCATCCGCGATTGGTTTCGCTAAGGACACTGTGAGTTGAGTTCAAACGAATGCTCTCTACATTTGTCATCTGTGACCGCCAGCAGTGCTTCGAAAGCTCAAGAGCAGCCGCCCAGAACTTGAAGAAGCGGGCGTGCGAGCGTGTGGCAGTGCCCCGCACATGGTCCCACTCCGCCGCAGAGGCTGCGCGCGTTCGCACCAACCTGGCCGCTGGGGTGCGGTCATGGCGGCGCGGGGGTCCTGGGTGTGTGCGATACTTTCGGCTGGGCGCGACAGTTAGTCGGAACAGATGAAACACAGCCCAGGCAGGCCTGACCTGACTGTCATGACCATGTGCCCTGAGTCCCGAGCGCGGAGCGCTGAGCCTGCAGTCAGGCTTCGCGGTGGGTGAAGCCCCGGGCCTGCAGGAGAATGGGTGTATGTTTTTTCACGCGCCGCTATCCTTCACAGGGCCCTGATCCGCATCCCACAGTACCCGCGCCGGCACAGAGCTGTTTTATAACGTCGAAATTCGTGCCCCCATCCGAAGCTCAACCCCATCCAAGGCGGATTGAAACGCTGAAAGCAGGTGTGAGCGGCGCCACCCCCGCCGCATGCCTGCATACCCACACTCAGTTACCCAGCTCCGGGATTTCGAAAACGCCCCGTGCGAACCAAGTAACTCTGCTGGAACCGTCTGATTCCGCCTGTAAACTACAAGAAGGACCTGTCAAAATTCCCTCAGTGCTCCGCAAGAACGCTGCTTGCCTCGACCCCCGCAAGATCTTGTGCGAACCCCAAGAAAACCAACCATGCAGCAGAAAGACTGCGGGAGCAGCGCAGCCGTTCCACAACACCCCCTTACAAGGCGACCTCGATCGCGATGTGCTCCTGCAGCGGCTGAGGGGTCTTGTGGGCGGCCTTGGCGCGTTCATTGGTTGTTTGAGCAGGTTCGAGGAGTTCAACGATGAAACAACCAGTCAGCCCACGCAGGCTTTTGAGAATGATTTAAAGGCGCGCGGCGTTTCGCCCACTTAGTGCACCCCAATTATTCCTACACTGCGCCGACCGCAGTATTTTTCTGACTGTCTTTCCGAATACAAGCGTGCGTCACTGCTATGCTTCACACCTCTAGCTGACTGTTTGGTTTTAGACCAGCTCCGATCCACAGCGGTGCAGCTGTATGCGCACAATCTGGTGTTCGGGGTTTATGGCCGCGTCGATGAAGTGTTTGCTGCGCTGAACGTCCTCATCTAGGTTGGTCAGTTGTTGATACACGATCCCCGGGTCTGTTAGCTCCGTCATTAGGGGTGCCAACTGTTTGGTTTCATCAGCAACATGCTGCGAATAATTGTTCGAACGACTTGGCGTCATCAGTCATCTTGGGGTTGTAGACGCGCCATGTTTGGTTAGTTCGTCCCAAGGATGGGCGGTGTTTTGGCCGGCGGCGTCGGCGTATTTCGGATGTGCTCTCTGGTGTTTGGTATCGCAGGCAGGGTCAACGGTCTTTGTCTCAGTCGGAAACAACCCACTTAGTGAGCAGCGCTGCCCTCTCAACACCCCCTCATTGATCTTTTACCTTGGATTAAACAGCCGTTCGTCTGTGCATTAGGCTCCACAGCAAATCCTCATATTGGGTGAAAGGGCCCCCACCAGCGTTCCTTGCGACTGCCACTGTGCGTTCCTCCGCCGGCGTTGTTCTCTTTACATATTCTTCACAGCAGGTGAATTTTTGCGTGCGTGTTTGGCTTCGTATTAAAAGGATCGTTTTGATATAGAACCCCGTCATCTCAGCGGTAGTCGCGCGGATGACCGTGCCGCTGGGTTTATGACCTCTCAACCCAAGGCTGCTATGTGCGAAACCCACCACTCCATGCGATAAAAATCAATAAGCTCTGTCCATTACTGATGAAGACGTCATTAACTTTGCAAATTCAACATCCATCGAATGCCTTTCGGTTACACACTGTCGAGGAAATCGTTAGGATGGTTCAAGATGACGTCGAGCGGGCCGTTCCAGGAGAACTCAAGAATTTCGACGACCCTCCTAGTACCAGTACCATGGAGGTGTTGTTTCTGCCCGCGCTCATTTTTCTTCGCGGGATGAGGCCCACGCTGCCCGTACGCGTCTCTCGGATAAGTGGTGTGGCAACCAACCGTTTTGGCTCCGACTTCCCAATCCAATGCATTTCACACCCATAATTCCAATAAAACAATACAAGGCTCAAAAAGAACAGTTAGGGCTCCCTTTCGGCCTCGATCAAGGATAGGAAAGCCTGTACACTCTATATACTTGTCTCTGGGAGCATTGTATCCCTCTGACTGGTGGGTTTTGTTAAAGAAGCGACGGGCACTTTGAAGATGAGGTTGAAGAATCTAGCTAGGGGAGACAAAGTAGAGGGTTGGCACTGGTCTTTTGGCATTCACACTCGCGAATTGATCAAGGGCAAGCTCGAAAGGCTCGCTTTTTCCGATTATACTGCTACTCTGGCATGGAACTCTTTGTCGCAGAAGGGATCCAAAGCTAAAGGACATAGTTGGAGAGAATGGCATCGAGTTTACGGTGTCCTTCCAGAAGATAACGGTTTAGGGGGGTGAAGAAGCGTGGCATCCTACCGCCCTCTCTTTTAGGGGCACGGGGATAAAGCCCAATGCTGCGTTCCCATCCGTATTCCAACGATTCAGCAGTTTCTTCCCCTGGCATCTTTTAATCGACTCCTAAAAACGGCGTTTGATGCGTATATCGCAAGACGCCCTGACCAGTGCAGGTGCCGCAAAACTCCAGACTGCACGCAAATCTACCACGCCGTGGCAACTGGTAGACTATCCTCCCCGATTGGCAGAAGCCAAAGTGCTGGCCATCAACGAGTTTCGGGGACTGGATCACAGGCAGGTTCGGCAATCTAATCAAGCAGCAAGACGTGGTTGTGAGGCCGATCAGTTTGCTTTGTCCTGGATAACGTGCTCATCCAGTGGAACAGTTGAGCTCCATTCCCCTCTTCGGAATCACTGGACATCACGGGATGCTGCCAACTTCAGGATGAGATCTCACCGGGAGAACTGTTTTAAGATCATCATGCGCGATCCCAGATTATCAAACTCTCTTTACGTCCCCCACATGCACTGTTTTTTCGACCTCTCTTGGGCTGGGGGATCAGTGGGCAGGCCTTTTAGTATTGGAGTTGGGCGGCATGCCAGCGGGCTCTTGTCGAATCACATCACGACTACTCTGCTCATGGCTTTCAGGAACCGTGCGCTTGCTGAGCTTCTGGAGGAGGGTTCTCGCACCACACCCACGTTCTTAATGCATGCGCTACTCATTCGTCATCAGGCACGTCCTTCGCATCAGCGATCTGTATAAACGATGCACCACTCAACATAAGTTCCTCCGGACGCTTGGATTGAATCTGAGCCGTGCACCGTGGCATTTCAGCCGCTTGGCTATACGAACAAGAACAAGGCGGACCCCTTGATGATGGTGGAGGTGTGAGTTTACCCTCCAAGTTGATCGTGCCACCACTGGACTGATGTGCGATCAGCCCCACACAAAGTCCCACGAGCCATTCAAAAAGCATAGGCTGACGAATCAGGCGACCGCTGACATTGTGGATCATCATGATTCAGTGCGTATGGCATGCTTTATGTGGTATGAGAGGAGAACTGACGGAATACATTATGGTTCTTTGAACAGATCATCCAGTGCTGCGCTTTGTCCACTTTTTCCAGTGTATGCGTGTGCTAAAATTTTGGACGAGCTGTTGGTAGAGATGATCTACTACGGTACATCTTGGATGGCTTCATTGATGCCTACTGATCAAATCATGGAGCTTGACGAGCCGGGAAGGCTGCAAGGCGAGCTACTACCTGCCCTTCTTTAGGCGGGGTAGGAGTTGACGTTTGCATGAATGTCATTCAGTGCAAATGACTGGAGCTCTGTTTCACTTGTCTCAGAAGACATCATAGTCGACTCCAAAGAATCCGAACCAATTTGTACATGCTGTAATGGGCCACCGCAGTCGGCATCGATTTCCTTTTTATAGTGGGCACCTCAGTGGTGTTTTGGAAGCCGAATGTTTAAGCGGACGACAAAGCCGGCTCTCAAGCCTCGATCTCGTCATCACCACATGTGATGATCTCTGTACTCCCGATTGACGCCACTTAACTATGTTCCCGGAAGGGTATACACAGATAATATCCCACACGACGCGTCTCCGTATTCAGACCAGTGCAACTCGTACCGTTGCGTCAGATAGGGGGAGAGAAGCCGATCAAGGCTGGGAGGCACTTGAGGCGGACATCCCGACAATCTCACTGTGCGTATTCTCGTTCTAGCTTGTGACCGTGATGGATTGACGGCATGGTCAACAACATCGCATCGACATGCTGCACTCATTGGTGTTATCACATTCTGATAGTCATCTTCCAGACTTTCAGAATTCTCTGTGGAACCATGCAATCCTCATCACTCCGCGTCACGGTGTATGAACACAGTGAAACAGCGGAGCAGTTCGCAAACACTGTTATGATTCCTGTCAGCCACTCGTCGCCTCACACGAAGAAGATCGTGCTGACAGGAGATTATTGACGACGCAAGAACGTGCCGCTCTCACCGCTCGCTCTCGCACTAGCAAAAAACTCCAGGAAATGCTACCGAAAACTGTGGAAGTTGCAGTAGGAATGAACGTGACGGTGACTCGCAATCTCGACACAGATCTCGACGTCACCAATGGAGCGCGTGGCCAAATGATCGACATCGTCCTTTCTTCAACCGCGACTCCTGAGCACAACTGCACAGGTGACATTTGTCTCCAAGACCCTCCAGTTGCATCCTCGTTAAATTGGACCATACTAGAGCTTCCACTCTCCAGGGTCTACGGGCTAATGTCTTCCCCATAGAGATGATTCAAACGACGCGCCGCATCTCCCTCGTTGAAACAACTAAAATCAATTGTACTGCTACCCATTGCCAACTCCCTATCACACCTTTGTATGCTTGCACCGACTACCGCTTGCAACGACAAACGACTCCCGCCGCCATCATCGACATCGCCATGCCTCCTGCGAGATTTTGATGACAAATTCTTCAACACAAGTCAATTCAGGGAGTTGAATCCTGAAGACGACAGGCCTGAGATGTTGAATAAGCAAACTGCGATACGGTGGGACGAAGCAAACCGACATCCGGCTGACACCTTTTCAAGTATGCCCTCCTCAAAAGTCCCCATCTTTTCAACATTGATCGCCATACAGCACAATCAGCAAATAAAGCCTGACCCGACCGTTGTTCAATATTGAGCAGTAAACATAATCTTGAAAGTACTTAGAATCAGGCACAAAGAAAGAGACATAAAATACTGATCAATGGCTCTGCAAGGTTGGTGCTGCCGCAGGTGGCACTTCCCGAGTAGGCATCATCCGTCAGATCATTAATTTCCACACCTGTCTCTCATCTTGCATCATGTGCTTAGCAAACAGAGCATGCAGGATGACAAATGGATTCAACCAGAAAGTGGAGGCTAGTTTCGTGACCAACAGGGTCAAAAGCATGAGAACCCGGGTTGTGGAGTTTGCCGAAGAATCAACTTGTTACATAAATATGTCCTTATGATAGTGGACATTCGGAACCTTCACACACACGAGAAATGTCTCGACTCCCATACCAATCTACAGCAGCAGGTTGGTTGATTCTTGATCTCTGTTGCTATACTCTAGCTTGTCAACCTCATCCCAATCTTGTACCATCACCAGGGTTTCACGGCTCAACTACAACATTTGGTGCTCGGTGTTCCCAAGAACTTGAAGAAGATACTGCCAGCGACAGTGGGTTTTCTATGTTCCATCAGCATTCTATCTTGCATATTAACATAACTTCTCAATATACCACAGGTCAATCTGTCAAGACTGGGAGCACTCATTCACTACCTACACAGGCTGAATCCGGCCCTCCCAATTATGGTGGACCAACATTAATTATTCGAATCTGAACAGGATGCTGACATATTCCAGGAGATCCCAGCACCGTCCAAAGGATGATATTGGAGTCCATGGATTCTTTTCGAAATGAAATGCGCGAGCAAAGGATGATATTGGAGTCCTTGGATTCGTTTCGGAATGAAATGCGCGAACAACTTTGCTCAACTGCCAAATCTGCTGATGTGCAGGATTTGAGAAACGCGACTCACGTTTTAGTTCGGCAGATAGCAGACTTGAGGAATGAGGTTAATCAGAAGGACCCAAATTTCCGCCCTCGAAACTGATCCTGTAAATTGGCCTACCAGTATCTTTTGTAGTACTAGGTACCAGCAGTATCCATGACCGAATTTATGCATGTACCGGCGTCTCTTTTCTCTGCTATTGGCATGTGCGCCCGAGCTCTCAGATAGAAATGAACTCTTTCATAAAGGCAGCCGTGTACGAATACCTTTGGCTCAAATGTGCGTTGTAAATTTCATCGTATGTCTCAGATACAAGGAGCAATAAGCCGACGAACCCTAGGTGCCTCCCTCGGGTGCCCCTTGTCAGCCAGCCCACTTCTCTCGTTTGTTTCCACGACCAGGAATACTCGGCAACACTCTGTTTGCTATACCATTCGAGACTCAGATCCACATTTTCCGTCGGTTTGTGCAGAGCGATATGATGAATAGAGGTTTCAACCAATTTTCACACAGAGGCAGGACCGAGGAAAACATCAGGAGAACCCATATCGCTGAGAACGGATGCGATTGAGCCTCGGATGTTGACCTTTGAGCTCCAATCAGGATCACCTTTATGGACCACTGGACTGGAGCCTGAGATGAGGGTAGGTACTCACATACGTCTTCTTTCAGCATGTTTAATCAACGAGAGCTGCAGATTTTTTACTTGGCGGCGTAAACAGCGCCCCCGTGGACTTGAAAGATTTGAGAAAACACACCCATTATGGGAGGCTGTACGACAACGACGAGTCAATGATCCAAGCATTCTGGAAGATAAGTTCCATGACGATGAAAGCGCCAATGCAACATTGATTTCTTCCTAGGTCCTGGAATGCTTCGACCAACTTGAAGAGCAGAGACGTGCATTTTTGCATTGTCAACAGCTGCAATCGACCGCCGTTATTGTAAGTACACGGGAGGATGAGGGTGGACAGCTGAGTCCTAGTGTTGTGCACGGCCCGGCTCTGCACAAAAGCCCCAGCTTTGGCTCGGCTTTGGACGGCTCGGGCTTGTGAAAATCATGGGACCAGGCTCGGCTCCGGCTCAGGCCCCAGCTTGCCTGTGTGTAGGGTCCCAGTCTGATATTGATTTGAGGTTCATGAGCGAATGAAATGGGACCATGTCGAGACGTCGAGGACTATTTCATGGAGCCGAGGAAACCACAAGAAGCATTAGAACGAGTCAGAAGACAAGTGGACTGCACAGAACAGGAGGACTTACCAAAGTCACTCCCAGATGATTCAGCGGACCTGGACCATGAAATGGACGTATGATACATCGTAAACAGAGTCCAGGGAAGTCTCCAGAACGTCCCAAGCCCATGTCTTGTCGATCTGGACACGCAGAGTCAAGGTCCAGGCCCACCTGGTCAGCTTGAGGACTTGACTGAAGAAGCAAGTGTCGGAGGGGATTGGGAGTGCAGCAACGGTGCAGATAGTGTTGTAGGTGATGGTAAAGGGTTCTGCAGGACCGACGAAGCGAGCGTCGAGCGCTATGGGTCGAAACGACTCGAGAGGAGCGTGCTAGCTGAAGAGCACGCGAGTTAGCGAGAACGCCGAAAACGGAAGAACTGGGGCTCACCTAGGCAGTACACAGCATCCCGCAAGCCATTGGAGCGTCCTGAGAGTGACAGAGACGAGCAGTTTTGAAAGAACGAACCTGCAACGTCGAGATAAGCCACCAGGAAGCATGGTTGAAGGGGAGAACTACTCACAATGTCCAGCTGGATGCGAACCAAGCGAAACGGTCGCAGATGGCACATTCACAAGCACCACGGAACATCCCCGAGAAGTCAGAGATGAGCGCGTCGTCGATGCATCGAAACCAGGAGCTAGAGAGAGCTAAAGGTGAGGAGGACAAGTCAGAAGGGAACACGAACCAGGAAGTCGATACAAACGCACATAAAGGCTCCCAAAGACCAATTGAATGTTAAGGATGCGATACAAACCGATCCAGCGTCGAAACGAAGTCGTCAGGGCGAGTTGAAGGTCCAGAAGGCCAGGAGAAGGTCCAATCAAAGTTGAAACCGATTGAGGGTGAACCGCAGTGTCGGAACGATCGCAAACGACTTTGATACGATTGGATAAGCCAAATAAAGGATGGCGCAACGAGCAGTGCACGCCACGAGTCCTGATGCGACTGCTAGCTGGTCAAGAAGGACAGCAAGAACAATATGCACGAAATGCCATAGCGCACGTACCTGGGCAACAAAAACCACTCCTCCATGACCACAAGCGACCTCAACACCATACGAACCCGCCGCGTCGTCGAGGACAATTGAAAATGCGACCTAAAAAGGTTGGGAAGCACCAAGGGAGCAAGATCGCTCACCTTACAATACAGTCGCATCGAGACCGAGAAAGACGTGTCAGATGCGCCATAGAGAGCCTAGAGAAGTCATGGAAGTGGTCAGGAGCAGGATGATGCACCAGATGTCGTGCAGAGCAGCAAGCGCGCACTGATCACAAGCCAGTAACCGGGTTTAGCCGAGCCACAACTTCCATATATGGACATCGCTCGAGCGCACGACATGTACAGCTTGTGACCAGTCGTCTAAAAGAGGCAAGCGAGCAAGCCGTCGATAGACGGACTGGTACATTTGGTTGTGGCGCAAGGGGGCCGAGCGGATTCCCATGGTAACGTGACTGTCATGTCCGTTTTTGAACCTTTCTGCTTAGCAAGATAACCCGGCCCGTAGCTACCCGTAAGATAACTAGTTATCATGTTAGATAAGTCCAGGCTTCGATCATTCGTCAGAACGCATACATCATGGACTCTGACAACGACGCCATGGACAGCCCGCGATATGGTCGCAACGAACGACTTCAAAAAGTGTCGAAAATCCTTCGAGATGACCGGATGTCACTCCTCGATTTCATACTTCACATCCTACAGTCAGACAAGGCAGAATTCACGACCCATCAAGACCGTTTCTTTGCGAATCCGTCAGGAAAGTTGATCAGATTGTTCGACTCCGTGTTTGAGGATAAACGAGGCCGGGCTCTCCTCTCTACCTGGATGGAACCACATGCGATCGACCTCGTTTCGGCCAAGATCACGAAGGAGATGGATTTCATCAAGACTGCGCTCACATGGACAATCAACACTACCACTCCGGACACCCTTCTTACGTGGGATATAGATTCGTTTGTTGGCCCGCTTGTCGATAGCCATGCCCCGGTCCTTGGCCACTTGCTCAAAGTCGCTGCCCAAACAAAACGTGCCAGGGAGAACAACAAAAATAAATCGTATATCACAGTATGCGTGTCTACCTTGTATATACTCGAAATACATTGATCTTTATAAGGCGTGCAATGTCATTGTGACCCAATTGGCTAAGGAACGATCGCAGCATGCCCTCTACTTCGCAATACCATTCACCTTGTTTCTTTGGACGAATGGAGCGTCACGTCAGACCATCGAGGCGCTACACAAATGTCGCCTTTGTGTATCATTCAGTTCGCTCACCAATCTATTGCATCAACTTGCTACACAAAGCATCGAGCGTGCTAGCCAGATTGCCCGAGGACTTCATACTCTCTGCTGGGACAATATCAATATCAGCGTAAACGAGCGATTTTCACAGAGGAGTTGAGCAAGACGTGGGAGGTGACCATTGTATGGTCCGAGTTGCTCAGGGGAAACGATCAGATGCTGAAAGGTACCGTCTCGAATGTTCTGTAATGTCGATCAAAATCATAGCGTTAATGACCACACAGGAGCCTCATACTCGACTTACTTTCCAGAGTGCCTCATCAGACAGTGTATCCTCATTCATTGCGACTGTTTTGGTCCCATATTTCTCGCTCTCGTTCACCTGTACAAACACAACGCTTTCCTGGCCTCACCGTCTTACGTAGCTTATCGACCTACCTGGATCGTTTGTAGGCGCTTGAGAGGAGTGATCGTGATCGAAATAGACTCAGGACGGAGGAGAATAGGGATCAATAAGCAAAGAGTTTTCCCTGAGCCGGTGCCCGCAATGATGACACAGTCGCGCTGATGTAGCATTGCTAGCGAAGCTTCGAGCTGAAAAGCGCGCGGGATAATGTGACCTTCGGTGAGGAAAGAGACTATCAAACAGGCCCGGAGCGCGTCGAGTTTGTCCTCGTCATTCAAAGACACCAAGTCCCACCACGCCCGATACTCCTTCCCCATTGTACTCCCCATCGCCGTCTCCAGCATCGTCAGCATCGCCTCCAACACCTCCCGGTATCGAGGACCACACTGCAAAGATTGTATCCGCTTCGTCGTCTCCTGGACTCGCGAAAGCCGAGGCCGTCCCCGTCCTACATTCAAAAAGCAAGACATTTGGCTTGCCATCTGGCAATTCGACATTGTAGCTATGTTATTCACCTAGAACCGCTGTCTTGACGACAATTATTTGTATCGTCGTCCTTCACCACCAGTCCGGATCGCCCTCCTACCATACCCTTCATCCGTTCATGCCTGGCATGGGCGTCATGGTGTACCACTTGGCGAACAATCACAACTTGCTTCATATCTCGTATAAGGCATCACTGCATACCGTGTGGTGTCAATAGTGCATGCAGACTTTTTTCGTAGGCATATGTACGACTTTTACTTTTACTGAATACAACGAAACGGCTTAGGGGGCTGGTGGCTTCCTGCAAAACCCCTAAAGACGGCCCGGCCCGGCTCCAAAGCCTGAGTTTAGGCCCAGGCCACGGCTTCACACAGAACGCTACCAAAATGATGATACTGTAGGGTGTACGCAAAAATAAGCAATAAATTAGCGTCGGAATTACCATGCCCACTCGTCGTCAGTCTCCTGATCATCATCACCATGCACAAGATGAGGTGGAAATGGCCGAAAAGTCGCGAACGTCGATGATTGAGGAAGAGAGTTTGAGCGCAAGGATGCATGGATAATCGACGACGCATAACGATGGAGACCACGGAAGCGATCGGAGAGTCCAAGTAAGCCCCCAGACGAAGTCCAAGGGACTAAGGACAGACAGAGGTACTGCGACAATTTGAAAGTCGCATTGGACGGCAAGAACGTCAATAACCGCACGGAACGCGCTAAGTCGCAAAGCGCACTCCTGGAACTCCACGTAGAGGTAAAAAGGAAGTACCTGAAGGCACAGGATGAGGAGGAGAGTGTGGAGACGTCGCAGACGATGTTGATCAAGGGAGTCGAGTTGCAAGCACCTGCGAGCAATCGACAGCTGAGAACGAAAACGACCAGTGCGTCGAATCCATCGACAAGAACTCACCTGAAGGTCTCCAAGACCTATCTCCAACATTGGACAAGGTCCAAGACTGAGCACGAGTCGTGATGAGCGATCCCCAGGGCTCCAAGCTCGAGGAGGAGAGACCAGAGTCGACAACCAATGGAGCTCAGGCCACCGGACTTGAAGCGGACGCGTCGTCTACATCAGGAAGCGATGAGGACGCTGGTACAAGGCTGAAGAAGCTGTGCAAAGCATCAGCACACGTCAGGGAACAGTCAAAGCAGAAGGAGGGGGAAAAGTCACATAGAGAGGTCCCACACCTGCTAGACGACCGAGGCAGTGAGACAGCCACACCAAACAAAATCCAGACTCACCTGAAAAGCCCTAGGAGCAATGGAGACGAGAAGTTCGAGAGAACGAACGTGCAATGTCAAGATAAGCAACCTGGAGTAGGAGAAGAGGAGAATGACTCACCACGTCCGACTCCGTGCATATCGAGCAAAATGGTCCCATATGGCGCATCCCCAAGCACCATGGATCGTCCCAGAGACGACGGAGATGAGTGCGTCATCAAAACGAACGCACAGCGTCGAAACAAGGAGCTAGAGCGAGCTAGGGAGGGGGAGGGCAAGTCAGAAGGGAACGCAAATCAGGCAGTCAATCTGAACACACCTAAATGTTCCCAAAGTCCAATGGAACGTCAAGGATGCATGAATAACCGATACCGTGTCGGAACAAAGTCGCCAGGACGAGTCAAAGGTCCAGGAGGTCCAGAGAGGGTTGAGTCGAAGTCGGAAGTGATCAAGGGCGAAGCACACCGTCAAAACAACCAGAAACGACTTGAAGACAATGGGAAAGGCCGCGGGAAGGATGGTACAACGAGCGATGAACGCTGTGACTCGAAACGGGTCAATACGGCAACGCTAGCTGGTGGAGAAGGCCAGATCAAATGGAGTAAAGACAAGACCGAAGCGCACGTACCAGCATCATCCAGGAGACCTTCCAACCACCCCCAACATCCTCACCACTATCTGAACCCACCGCGTCGTCGAGGACGGTTGAGAATGCAGCCTAAAAGGGTTAGGGTGCAACAAGGGAGCAAGATCGCTCACTTTGCGATATGGTCACTTCAAGACCAATATAGATGCGTAATACACATCATGGAAAGCATAGAAAGGTCTGGTAAATGGTCAGCACACACCCGACATGAGCAGGACGCACCAGAAGTCAAGCAGAGCGAGTGCGTGGACAGATTGCAAGACTCAGACGCGAATTCCATATATGGACATCGCTCTGCCGGACATGCAATCCTTCCCACGGCTTCAAGGCTTCTGGGGCTTGGCTTGGCTCGGCTCGGGCTTCTCAAAATGGCAAGCTGAGTTCTGAGCTCCACCAGGCCCCTAATATGGCCCGGCTTGGCCAGGCTTTTTGAGCCAAGCCGAGCCCCAGAAGCCTTGAAGCCGTGCGAAGGATTGCATGTCCGGCAGAGCGATGTCCATATATGGAATGGCTGCCCCACTTGACTCCAAGACAGGGAACTGATGGAGCATGGCAGAGGTCGAGGACAAGGGCGGAGAGGGCTTTTCGCGGCTGCAGGGTTCCCAGGTCACCGCTCTCTCAGTGAATGTGCCTGAATCCCGAGATGCCTTAGTCTGACGGTGCCGTGAAGTAGTGACCTGAAATCAAGTCCAAAGCCATCCAAAATGGAAAGCTCGGCATATTTGACGGCATCAAAGGAGCACCATAGCTGAGGAATTTTGAGCGCCGCCGCTCTCCAGTCACGGCAGACTTGCATCAAAGTAGCAGGGCACTGCTGCTAGTCGGCGTGACGTTGTTATGAACTGCGAAAGCCAAGCTCTGAGATCGGGTCCGTGCACTTCGAAACCCCTGAGTCTTTCTTTGTCATCCTTCGTATACCCTATTGCCGTCTCGTCTTGTTTCTCTTTTTCCCCGGTCTTGAGCTCGTCTGTTCTAGGTAATACCCTTTTGTCGAGCCTGCTTTATAACTTAGTCGTCTGTTCTAGTAACAAATGCGTTGTCTGTGCGGCGGGTTCTAGTGAACCTGACATTAGCTCAAGACCGCCCCTATTCCCGCGGCTGATGCCGACATCCCAGTCGTCTACCGAAGTCACCCCTATCCGAGTCCAACGAATTTCTCTAGTGTCCAACGCTTGGCGTGCATGCGACGGACTCTAGTAGCTTGATATTGACGTCACCCTTGTCTCCGTCCCGGTTCTCAACACGCAATGTCTTGTTGGTTGACCACGCGTTGTGGGCCCTGGCGACTTTGACAGTAGCGCAACCCTATCCGACAACCTATCCCTTGAAATCAACCTTTGTTCTGGCCGTTAGTCCCAAAACGCAACGTCTTTGTTGGGCCGACCGCGCGTTGCAGGCCATGGCGACCATGATAGCAGCAGAATACTACCGCCAACCCTATCGTCGATTTGTGGGCCTTTATGGCCAACCCAGAAGAGATCCGAGAGCAGGAAAGCTACTACAAAGGAAAGCTTTCTCCGGTCGCTGCCTCTTTTGGACGTCAAGTTTGTTATGATCGTGGCCAGGGGCCACTTTTCCGAGAGTGTATAGTGCCGAGAGCTAGTTGTGTTGGACGGATACGAATCGAGTCGTCCGAGTTACGAGGAGAAGAACATCGAGAATGTGTCAAGTCTCTGAAGAAGTCGATGGGAATCGCTACCCGCATTAAGCCAGACCTGCCACCTCAAATGTTTCCGCGATCCCAGCACTCTTTTCTACTCCGGTTCCGAAGAGATTCTTGTCTTGGTCATTCCCAGGCTGGTATTCCTGAATGACTCTGAGATCAGTCCCCTACTCGCGTTTAAATCGCAGGTAACGCTAGCACTGCCTATCACCCGCAGACTGACGGTCAGACGGAACGACTCAATAAGGAAATCGAGCACTACCTCCGCGTTTTCACCAATTACCATCAGACGGACTGGGCTGAGTGGCTTGTCCTTGCTGAATTCTCCTACAATGACAAATCGCAATCGTCTACCGGCCAATCGCCTTTTTATCTCAACTATGGACAACACCTTTGGAAAGGACAAGCTCCGAGGAGGGAGTGTCGTGTCGAAGCAGCTCAGGAGTTCGCAGACCGGAAGAAGAAAACTCGCTCTGAGGCCGAGGCAGCGTTAAGGAAGGCGGCGGACGACATGAAGCGAGCATACGACCGGAAGTGAATGCCATCCCGCAACTATCAAGTAGGAGATCGCGTCTGGTTGGAAGCTACGCACGTCGTGTCGGACCGACCAACGAAGAAGCTCGACGACAAGCGATATGGTCCATTCATCATCCTCAGTAAACATGGCGAGAGCGCGTACAAACTACGTCTGCCCGCAACTTGGAAATCGATTTA